>WEKY01022505.1:71109-85735 GCA_013390045.1 Picathartes gymnocephalus | reverse complement strand
TTTTTTTTAAATATAGGGAAAAGCATCCTGTCCTCCCCCAGCCACACAGTGAGCAGCAGTCCGTGCCACTCCTGTGCAAGACTGAGCTGGGAGTAAAAGGTGAGCCACCGTCTTCCGGAGGTTTAGAGTTTTCCCTCTATCCCTAACTGCTTTTTTTTTATCCTCTTTCAGTCTCTCCTCCTTCCTCCTCCTCCTTCTCCTCTCTTGTTAGCTGGTTGGTGGGGAGAAGCAGAGGCTGGAGGGTGGGATGAGACAAGGCATCCTTGTCCAGCAGCTCCCCTGACCCCTGACACCCCCGGGCTCTGCACGGTAGCCACAGCGCTGGCTGCCTTGGCAGGCTATCAAAAGAAACTTCCGAACACCGAGATGTTGAGAGCTGGGAAGAGATAAAGGCTGGCTTGAGCAAGCTGTTTCTTGTCTTAAAACTTGGCACCTGAACCTATCGAGGCAAATGTATGAACGGCTCAGCCATTCATTACAAGGAAATCTTGATATTTTAATTTTTATTGCAATTTTTTTTTTCAATTTCCTGGGAGTTTCTATGGTATTCATGGTGTGCAGCAGGAAGGAAGGAAATATGCGCTCTGGGAATTGCCCCAGCCTCCCTGTCTGCTTGCAGACACTGCAAGGGATTAAACCATCCTGGCTGCCTTAGCATGGGACATTCCTGAGTTGCATTAACCAGGCTGGAAATCTCCTGTCAGAGCAGCAGCAAACTGGAAAAAACTACTTTATCTTCACCATAGCTGACAGAGGGCCATGTGTTGCGTGTAATAGCTGAGTGCAGCGTCTGTGGGGTTTCTTTTCCTTCCCCTTTCTCCCTTCCTGATTCTTTTTCACAGTCTGTGTCTCTGTGATGCTGACTCCTCTCCTTTCCCCTGATTCCTGCCAGCAGCTCAAACCCAGGGGTGGGGAGAGAAATCACAGAATGGTTTGTGCTGGACCTTAAAGATCATTCAGTTTCAACACCCCAGCCATGGGCAGGGACACTTTCCACTAGACAAGCTTATTTAAAGCCCCATCCAACCTGGTCTTGAACACTTTCAGGAATGAGGACTATTTTTTCAAGGAAATTTTTTCTTACTTTGAATAAGATAATCCTCCTCATGAAAAATTGAGACTCGAACTCCTATTGTGACAAATGGGTCAAACCAGATGTGATTCCTCAACCCCATCTGGGTGACACATGTGCATGGGGCTTGTGTCACTTGTCTCCAAGTGGGGCAGGACATGTCCCTGACCCCAAAATTGCCTGTTTTCCTCCCATCCTTGAGAATGAGATGTCTGTTGCAGTCAGCATGGTGAGGCCAAACTTCACAGAGCAGGACGGAGTAGATCCTTTCTCCAAAGCACTTTAATCCCACCGCAAAAATTCAGTTTACATACAAGGTACAGCCCCTGTATCTTTCCAGGATCAAAGCATTGCAACCTCTTGCAAGCGGTCTCCAACTCAAAGAATTGTAGGATCATAGGGTAACTGTATCTGGCCAGTCTCATCCATCCCCTTCCCTCTCTCCTGGCCTGGCTGCCCGTTTTGCAGTGGGCAAAGCAGGGTTGCTGTCCCCAGAGTGTCCAGGAAGGTGGGAGCTGGACATGGTGCCCAAGGACAGTGGTAATATGTGGTTGGACCAGTTAGAGCAGTGGCAGTGTTGGCTGGGGACTTCTGTTTGGGGTGAGACCCACAGGCTTGTGCTCCCTTCCCAGTTAAACTGGTGGGACTTAAACCCAGGGATGGTACCCCCATCCCCACTCAGGAGTGAACACCTCTCAGACACAGTGCTAGTCATCCTTAAAGTGTCCAGAGGAAAACTGAGGCACGCAAATGGGGGCTCATGGTAGCATCAGTGAAGAGAAATTGGTCCTGCTGTGGAAATGGCTCTCCCAACCCACTTCAGATGATCTTGCTCCAAAATCCTGCACCAGCCAAGAGGGACTGGAGGATCCCAGGCCAAGGAGGGGAGGAAAAGAGCTGAGGAGATACTGCACATTGTGGGGGCAATGAAGCATCATCTGGGGTGGGAATCACGGTGGGGATGACACACTACTGGTAAACCCTTTATCAGCTCTACCTACACCCCTTCCCCTCCCCAGATCCCCCCTTCCCAAACCTTGTAGGAGGCCCAGTGGGTGTAGTAAATGTCTCACGTGCTTCTCTGGGGTGGGGGCAGATCCCGAAGCCCCAGCTGATGCTCTACCGAGCAGTTTCACTGGCATCCATTGTTTGCGGCATCACGATGCAAGAATTATTGGAGAGGGGCGGCAAAGAAAGGACATGAGGGGAATGAGATGGGAGCCTCCAGCTGTGCTGTTTGCAACAATAATGGCCAGGATTGTATTTATTATCTCCTCAGTGGAGGGTCTGCAGCTGCACGCTGAGAGCCACAGACAGCAAAGGGGCCCAGAGATTATTGAGCATGGAAAAAAAAAACCCAACCACAAAAATAAATAAAAAACCCACAAAGAATCCCTGGGCCAGCTGGAGCAGTGCCAAGGGGCACCCAGCTTAACTCCCAGTCTCCTCGTTTTGCCCCTCCTCACTGAAGTTAGCAGACTTGCAGGGCTGTTAGGAGAATGGAGATTGGCAGCTGCTGCCTCTCAGAGAGGTAAAACTGCACAGGGTCCTCTTAAAATCCTTCTGCCAGAGCTGGAGGTGTGCCCAGCCAGGCTGAATTTCTTTTCCCTCTCCTTTCTCATGACTTTTCCAGTGCTGGCTGCACCATGACCAAGGCATGCTGTTGAAGGCAGCACTTGGGCCTGATCTGCAGCCACCTCTCTTGTAATGGATTCAATTCTCCTAGAGGTCTTTTCCAACCTTAATGATTCTATGATTCAATGAGAAAGAGCTGGAAAGCCATTAGAGATACAGGATGATGGGACTGTGATGAGTTTTTTGCTGTTGGTGGGATGTGTCTCACCAGGAAGAGCAGAGGCATCACCCTGGCATGTATCACCTCCTCCCTCCTCTCTCTTGTTTCCTTGCCCCTGCCTGGCTCATCTCCAGTGGAACCCATCCATGTCTACCCATGCAGCACAGTCTCTCTGCAGCTCAGGCCAGCACTCTGGGGTGATTGGAAGCAATCCAGATCAGAGGTGTGGGGTACATCCATAGGCATCACACCTTTCCCTTATTGACCAGAGAGCTGCTGGTGGGTCCTTACAACACGCACTTCCCTGGCGTGGAACATGGTACATGCCATCCCAGGGACATGCATGGATGTGGCATTTCCCAGCTGGGCACTGTGACATGGCTGATGAGATCTTCTAACAGCTAAAACCAAAAAGTATCTGTCGTGGGTAGGAGGTTTCCTCTCCCAATACTGCACCTCTTAATGTTCCTCGCTGGCATATGGTGTTCATCCTGGAGTGCATTCCTCTGGAATTATATCATGTCTTTGGGAGCTGGAGTGCAGCAAAAAACTATCATCGTAACAGGAGCCAGCACAGGAACTGGCTGGGGTTGGCTGTCAGGTGTGCGTCGCCAGGGGCTGAGGCTCTGGGAGAAGCTTGCTGGGATCATTTTCGCTTTCAATAATTGACTAGTTAAGAAAGAAGGAGGGCTTAATCCTCTCAAGGTTACTGCCGTGATTTGGGTAAAGCCTGGGTACTCGCAGGCTCCCTTCATGCCTCACAGTGGGTTCTTGGGCACTGGAGGTGATGGGGCAGGTAGCTTCACCAGGTCTTTCTACAGCAAAATGCACTAGGACTGGCATAAAACTCTGTGTGAACCTCTGCTTTGGCTATGAAGCACCATGTGAAGGGCCGGTCTGTTCCCGAGTTTGTGTCAAAATAACAGAGACCTCCCATTCTGGGACATGGTGCTATGATAAAAATTCTGTTCAGACTGAGTTTGAGATGGTTAAGAAAATATTTATGTTCCTGGCCGAGATGAGGTCTCTGCTATACTCAGTAAGTGCCAGGATAGTGAGGCCTCCTGCTCCTGGAAATGCTCAAAGTTAAAAAGCAGAGCGGGGAGGATGAGAAATAGGAGTTGTTAGGGAGTAAAAGAATTGTTAAAATTGTTAGGGGGTAAAAGAATTCAGCGTGGTCATGCCAGAAGTGAGTCTAGAGCAGGAGAAAGTCCTGAGATCTTACATCCCTTGCAGGCACCTCTTTGATTCTGTGCATCCCAGGCTGCTGGGAACCAGTTGTGGCTGCCAAATCTCCCAGTTTGAGTGGTTCTGCAGCTGGAATAGCCAGGAGGCAGTGCTGGGGCTGGGATGCTCACATCCTGTCTGCTCCCAGAAAACCCTGTGAATCCCTCCTGGTGCCACACCACTCCAACACCTGCCTTCCTGTGCCCCCAGCCACTCAGGATGCCTGGCAAGCAATTTCCTTTTGGGAATGCCCCCTCTGGGTACAAGCACAGCTTGACTTGAGGCTGAAGAGCGAAATTGCTTTCAAAAGCCACAGGAGACTAATTCCTCCACCTGGAAATAAACTGCTATTAAGCTGACAGCTTTCTGGGCTGAGCCAAGAAGAGGGAATTTTGTGCAAATACCAATGCCACAGTGATTTAATTCCTAATTTTCCTGTGCTGGACGTGGCACCAACATTTTCCCACTTGAGGCAAAATTCCCTGGGGCTGGACTGCTCTTCCCTCACAAAATGCATCTTTTCAAGGCACAAAGCTCTTGGTGTGGCAGAAATTGTATTTCAGCCATGGAAGTAAATGAGCTGGAAGTTACTGTATGGGCTGGCAGACCTGCCTGCACATGTTTTACTTTTGTCAGATCCCAAAATACACCACCCCACACCTTGATTTCCTCCGCCAGGGGGAATGAGGGATGCCTGAGGGGGAAGATTGCACAAGTGGAATAAATTGCTAGCTGTTTAAGCACTAGGATGAGAAATTGTCTATGGCCTCTTGCAAAGCAGATGGGAATTGTGACATTAACAGTTGCAACAAAGTTTATTTTAATAGGTCTTTCAATTTCTTTATTAAATAAAGGATTTTCTTTTTACATTAAAAAAAAATAGAGCAGAGACTTTCAGCCAAGCAAAGTGTTTCTGTCTTTTTCTCCCAAGCAACTAGCAATAGGACAAGGAAACAGCCTCAGGTTGCACTAGGGGATGTTTATATTGCAAATTAGGGAAAATTTCTTCACTGAGAGGATTGTCAAGCATTGGAACAGGCTGCCCAGGGAAGTGATTGAGTCACCATCCCTGGAGATATTTTAAAGATGTGCAGATGTGGCACTTGCGGACATGGTTTAGTAGTGAGTTTGGCAGTGCTGGCTTAACAGCTGGATTCAAGGATATTAGAGGTGTTTCCCAACCTAAATGATTCTGAAACAGGTCCATAATGTGGAGCTGTAGGGTTTGGAGGTGCTGGGTTCCCTCTAAGTCAATCCCACACGTCTTCTCTGCAGCCCGTGTGGTGTGTTGAGGAGCTGCTTGGCTTTGCCTTTGGCATTGTGAAATGCTTTAGATGCTCAGTTTACCTTTGCCTTTGCTAATCTTATCTATCCCATCCCCTGTAGCATCTACAAAAATCTCCCTAAAGGACGGAGAACATGGTTGGATGCTGGAAAGTCATGGCAGTTTTGGCTCAGCAGTTTCTGTCCAGAGAGGAGAAAAGCAAATGGAGATAACTAAGATCTGGGAAAAACGTGGAATGGTGTCCTGTTTTTTCGCTCTTTGCCCCTTCTGGCTGTCCACAACCCTTATTCCACGGGGTTTGGTGAGACTCAAGTCGTGTAAAGACAGACTTGATGCAGAGCAACGGGATTCTTGTCCAGATCAGGAAGTAGCATCTTGTCTCTGTTTATCCAGTTTCTCCACTCCTCACTGGTTTCCACTTGAACATCAGGCTGTTGATTTTAACTCATTGAGTGTGACCGTCCAGCCAATTCCTTATCCACTGAGTCATCCATCCATCAAATCCATGTTTCTCCATAGAGACTAAGATGTTGGGTGGATCAGTGTCAAATGCTTTGCACAAGTCCAGGTAGATAATGTCAGTCACTCTTCCCTCATCCAACACTGAAACTGCATCATAGAAAGCAGTGAAATTTGTCCAGCAGGAGGAAGTGAAGTCTTGTTGGCTGTCAGCAACCACCTCCTTATTTTCCATGTGCCTTAGAAAAGTTTCCTTGAGGATCTGCTCCATGATCTTGCCAGGCAAAATAATTAAAGCATAAAGGAATTCATAGCAAAATATTTTCTTTTTTTCTTTTTGCATTCCTTGCATTTCATTCTGATTTTTCCCAGGGAGCAAGAACATGGAGCAAAAAGTATTCAGGCACCTGCAGGATGTCTTTTCGCTCCTGCTCAAGCCCTTGGTGTCTCTTTACATTGAGCCATAAGGGGTAAAGTCACCACCCCAGTGGTTGAGCTTCTCCTCATCCTAACGCTTGCATGCACTGGTGAGGGAAATAGGGTTGCAAATCCCTCTCTTTATATCCTATTGGAAAACTGGGGACAGCTCTGCTGTTCTAAGCAGCTTTGCAGTTCCCACTGATAAAACTATCAGTGTGAAGGGTGATAACTTATCCCCAAAAAGTGGCAAGTGCAAGTCTCCTGATGGAGGCCTCCATGGAAACAAGTGCAATTTGGAAGAGTCAAGGGACGGATTCTCATCCTGCTGTCACTGACACCTAGAGTAATTCCACTGAACTCTCTCAAACCCATCTAACAAATGCAAGATCAAACATAAAACCCAGATACTTCTTGGATTCCCATTAGCTCTCCTCTCCCTAATCCCAAGAAGTCTCAAACTTTGAGTATAAAACCACAGCTGTTTGCAAAGTGTCTCCCAAACCAGCAAACAACAAAAAGTAACAGAGGGTCAGAAAACACTGTTCCCATTTACACCAAAAAACTTCTGTGAGGTTTAATAATATTTATGGAGAGCTCCTTGCACCATTTGTGTGGGGGACCTTTCTGCAGGAAGAGGCGTTCTGAAGCAGGCGAAGCAGAAGCCTGGATGACCTTTACTTTCAATAGATTCACACAAAAAAAACCAACAACAGAAAAAGAGTAACCTTGTCAGCAGCAGTCTCTTTATTATGGGAGGGGTGTGTGTCTGCAGCAAGGGTTTAATGGTCTCTGGCTGTAGGCTGGTTGGAGCTGGTTTTGCTGCCTGCTCAAATTGGCATGTGGGATCTGGAGACCCGACCGCGATTGCATCTGTGGCGTCATTTGGGCTCAGCCAGGAGAGTCCACACTGGAAAAGCGTAGCTGCTGCTAGTGCTGCACTTTAGTCGGTAATTATTCTAATTTTACAGAATAATTAATGGGTGGAGAAGGGGGGGAAAGGTCTCTTATGCAATTTTGTTGTCGAGAAGCAACTCTGGAGCATTCTGGTGCTCTGGAGCTGCTGTCCCAGCTGCCACTTAGCCTCCAAGATATTTAAAAAGAGCCAATTTTCTTTTTTTTTTCCCTTCACTCTGGAGGATTTATGGCCTCTATCATAACCTATGCACTTGTTTCATGTTTCTTTTCCTCTGACACCAATTAGTGCTGGCAGCCAAGTGGGCCTGGTAAGCTTTTCTATAAAGACTTTGTTTATTTCTTTACTTGGCTGATACAAGAGACAGAAGACAAACCCAAAATTTTCCTCCTGATATTTCCTCCTGAAATATGGTTGCTAATCCAACTCTTCTGTCCTTTGCTGGAACAACCACTCTATTTGGGATAGGTGGGATTCGGCCCTTCCTTTTTGCCTTTTTCTTTGAAATTTGCTGTATTTGCTGCTTACCCAGAATTAATATTGGCAAGAAACTTGGAAATTACCAGGATCTGTCCATCATGCCTTACAGATTCATGTCATATCTGATCTGGTCCAGTTGTGGGCTACTGTGGAAAAGACAGACTCTGTTTTCCCCAATCCTCTGTGAGAGATGGTGACCCTCTGGATGGTCACCTAAATTTGTTGGAAAACTGACCCACCAAAGGGGAAGGAGGAAGATCAGAGGGGCTATTGTTGGCTGAGTGAGCGGAACTGGTTCATCCAAGTGCACCTGGTTATTGGGTGGGACTAGGGTTCGGAAGATGCAGCCAAGAATGGGGTGGGAAGCAGTAACCAGGGAGACTGGGCATCCATCATGGACAAGGGAGAGAGGGACATCTCCAGGGATGTGTCTGGTCTTAGGTTGGCTTCATCCCCTTTTGGAGCAATTTCGGTATCTTCACCCTACCACAGAGACAATCTGGTGGTTTGGGGTTTTTTTTTTTTGCACTTCTTACCCATATATCTCAAGTTTCATTTGGTGAATTTGGGCCTTTAGCCCCAACCCCGGGTGCACTTCAGCCAGTGCTTTGTTCAGGGGCATGTTGAGGGAGGCTGAGGGAATGAAGAATGGGGCAGCTCTTTCCTGACTCCATCAAACAGCGAACTTTAAACCACCTCCCCTTGTATCACTTCTTTAATTAGACATTGATTTTTTTTGCTATGGGGAATTCCAGCTTGGTGGTTGCCAGGGCAACTGGAGGTAGCCTAGGTAGCATCCTTTTAATATCCACATTCACAAAGAGGGGGACCAATCCCCAGGCCATTGGCGTTCATCCACGGAGGGAGGTGTCAGCTGATCTCCCGAATGAGAAGAGTCTTTAAGGGAGAGGAGAAGGAAGAAATCAAGTGCAGTGAGAAGTGTGAATTTGTAACAACACAGTAACAAAGCTTTCCTCTCTCGCGCCTCATTCTCTGACCATCAGCTGAGACCTGGCATTCCTCCACAATCTGCTTTTAATGTCGGGGGCTTTTTGGCCAGGAAATCTCAGTGTGAGTTTTCTGTGTGAGTCCTGCCACACAGCATTGCAGTGGATGAGCATAGCAGGGAGCAGGCATAAGGTCATCACAGGCTAAAGGAGAGATGTGGAATCTGAGGAGAAGGCTGGCATCCTGCTAGGAGCCTGGTCTAACACTGGCTCCATTAACCACCACAGGCTGTCCTTAGGGTTGTCTCAGAATATTTGCCCCGCAGAAAGGATGAGCAAGATCCCAAACCAGAGTCCTGCAGTCACTACAGGCACCTGAAACATGTGGGATGATATTGCACCCCCAGCAGCTCCTATTACAATCAGCAAATATAATGAGACCCCTAGAGCGGCCAAATGGCCAAAACCCATCACTGGGACCTCTCCACATCTCAACAGCCATAGAAACGAGCAGGACATGGCTGAAGCAGCCCCAGGGTGGGCTGCTTTGTCCCAGTGACCTCACCCTCGCTATCCTAGGTGATGGTGCCGGTGGTTTCTTGTCCATGGTGTTCCCCCAGGTGAATGTCCCCAGTGCTGCAAGAGGATAACTCCTCTTCCTTTTACAAGGGGATGCCTTGGCTTCCCGCCTTTATCAACAAAGCAGCTTGTGGGCCACATTCCAAAGGTGTCTTGGTGCAGTTTCAAATACACACTGTACACAGCACTGTAAATGCCTGTGGCATACTTCTTTCCCCATTTCAAAGAGAGCTATCGATTGCTCCACACAAAGATAAAACATGCCTATACCTGACTAAGCTCTTTGCTGATTATCTGGCAGTGCAGGAGTCTCTTTCTTGGACTGGAAGATGACCAGTAACTCTATTTCTCCTATCTTTTATCAGAGCTATAAACCAAGTGTCATGTTAGCCTATGATGCTCCGTGCTGCTCCGTAAGGGAGTTTTTAACTGGTACTAATGGATTGTATCCCATCTGCAAAGCAATTGCAGAGCCACTAAGGGACAATTTGTGGCAGTGCCGTGAGGAGGGAAGAGGCAATAGATGCTGTGCAGATACTTCAGCTGAGCTTTGTGTTCTACATTTCAGCTGTAATGTTTTGTCTTTGCTGCTGGCTGAAGTGACAGATGTTGCAGTGAGAGTCACTGTATCTGCCCACTTCTGGCAATCATTTTTGAGGCTGATCAGGAGAGGAATTCCCATGTTGAAAGGGTTTGAGCAGCTGCATATCAAAGCTCAGCACCGGTTTTCATTCTTCTCTCAATTCATAGAATCATAGAACAGCCTGGGTTGGAATAAACCCTTTAAAGGCCATGCAGTCCAACTCCCCAAAATAACCAGGAACTTCTTCAACTAGTCCAGGTTGCTCAGAGCCCCATCCCACCTGGACTTGAATGTTTCCAGGGATGGGGCATCTACCACCTCTCTGGGCAACCTATGTCATTGTTTTACCACTTTCACCATGGAAAACTTCTTCCTTACATCTAGTCTGAATCACCCCTGTTTCACTTTAGAACCATTAGCCCTTGTCCTACCACTACAGGCCCTATTAAAACTCTGTTCCCAGTTAAATTAGGGCTTTCAATTTTGTCCTCTTACTTTTGTTCAGATCCCCCAGAAGGAACCAATGAAGGTTTTGGCAGGGCTCAGAAAGTAAAATTTCACACTGTGTCTTTGGACTTCCTGGTGTATGATCCAGCTCCCACCAGAGCTAAAACAATTCTGTGAGAAAATGAGCTGCACTTTTGAAGGAGAAGTTGGGCGGTCCTTTCCATATACAGACATCAAATGGGAATCGCCACTGGGTAGGATTTGGGAGAACAAATACCAGTAGACTGGGCTGATACCAATGTAGGTACTTCCCTGTACGTGAGATATTTAACATTTGAGGTTTTGCAGTTTTGGTTTACAAGGAGCTCCCCACTGCTGTAACTTCCCCTTGTAATAAAACATTTCAGTAACATGCAAATGCAGCTTCATGAAAAAATAAAATAGTAGTATTTATTTTAGGAGGGACTGCAGAAGGCAGCAAGCTATGTCTGTCTGCACAGAACCAGAGGGGATCTGCCTTGATGTCATTGGGAAAGGGATATCTGGAAAAAGTGTCTGCAGAAAAGAGCCCTACCTTCTGTGTCCCCTCTGCACACATATGTGTTTTCTCAAGAAACAGTTGAGATGGGCTGAGGCTAGGGCTCATCTTACCAATTTTCTGTTGTTTCTAGAGAATAATGGACCCCAGAGGATTACGAGCTGGCCTTTAGCAATGGCTTAGTTGCAGGCAATTTGGCCAGAGTCCCAGTCTCTGCTCTTTATTTGCAGGAGGTCTGGGAGACACACATACAACTCACATCGGTGATCAGGACAGTATTTTTGCAACATTTTTCCCCCTTTGTACTTCTTTTGCACATTGGCAAGTAGTCCCCAGTCAGCCTCCTGGGAATGAGAGAAAGGCCAAGAGGAGCATGCTGAAAAGGGAGAGAAACTGATGACAAGGGGTGGGGGAGGGGAGATGAAGTGTGAATTTCTAGGAAATGGTCTTGGGAAGGTGCAAGGGCTGTGAGGAAGGAGTCTCAGCCGGATCAAAGGATGTGTGGGAAAGATGATACTGCAAGGAAGTTAATGAAGTGCTTTTGAACAGTGGTGGGAAAGGTAAGAACAGAGACCAGGGAGGCTGAGGTGGGGATGGGAACATTCATATAAAGGGTATTTCTTTTACTATTTTCTGTTAAATGAGTAGTTGGCTTGTGAGTGTCTGTTTATGGCCACTAGCGTAGCCAAGAACCAATGCTGATGGATCTGCTTGTCTGGTTTGGTGAGATTTTTTGTTTCTGGCCTTCTGGAGACCTTGTTTGTAAGGCATGAGGAGTCACCACCCATGGCTGCAGTAGGAACCAGTGAGGACAGTCCTTGCTGCCTCTGCTGACCTGCAGGATGCTGACGTGCTCCTGTGCACCCTCTCCAGAGATGCTGAGCTAAAGCTTCTTTTGGCTGTTTGTTGAAATCATGCAGCTGCTGTTGCCCACTCTTGTGTGGAGGAGTTGTTAGGATGTGATCTGAAGAGGTTCAGCAAAGCCGGAGGGTGCAGATCAGCTCTCTGTCTCTCTTATGTGAGATGATGGAGAGACAGAAATGTCTTGGAGGGAGAAGAGTCAAAACCAAAGCAGTGGAGAGAACTCTTTGCTTGCTGGCATTGTTAATCAGAGAGAATACTTAATGTCATTAGCAGAGGCTCCCCAAAGACTCTATATGGAGCAAATTGTCTCTCTCCACTGTGCAGGGGGCTGGGCCCACCACAGCAAAGGCTGGGTTAGACTCAACAAGCCTTGCTTTCTCTGCTCTGGTAAGAGCTGCCACCAGACCAAGGAGGGTTGTTTTTAGCCACCTTATTCAAATCCAGACTTCTAAAATTTACATCTGGAGTGCAAGCAAGGGAGATGTGATGTCATTTGGGCAGTAAGGAGCTGGCCTTTTTAGCTCTTCATCCTGGACGTTGTTTTGAGGATGCTGTTGCCTCTCGGAAATTTGAATAGAACTTTGGTTTCTCCTCTCCCCATAAGGCCTTTAGACACCTAAGATTCCCTTAAGCCTAAATGATTTCTCCAACCTGTCAATGCAGGGTCTTGAAGTCAGTGCTCCCAAATCTCACAGGGATACCCTGACATGAAGGACCTCTGTGTGCTGAAGTTTGCCAGGTTGTAAAATGACTCACTGTTTGAGCTGTCATTTAGCTTCTTCCGTGGTCCAGTCAAAAACATATGTTTGATAGATCATGCTTTAAGGCAGCCTACTGTTCTTACAGCTCATTTCCAGTTTTGTCTTAACTTGGTTATATCTGTAAAGACTGCTGACCCAATTTATTTTCTCCATGAACCCCACTGGGGTTCATAACATGAGAGAAAAAGTCTTTGGGATATCCATGCTACTAAAGGATATGCTTAATCTCTCCCTTTGTAAAAAGAAAGGACAAGACTGCATAAGTCAAACAGTTACACTTCCTTCATAAAGTAATTTCTACAGCAATTAAATCTGTTTTTCTATTATCCTGTTTTCCAGGAGAACAATGTATTTCCTGGCCTGGTTCAATTTGCTACTTCTCCTTCCTTGTTTTGGTGCCCTCAGAACCTGCTTCCCTGGCTGCCACTGTGAAGTGGAAACCTTTGGTCTCTTTGACAGCTTTAGCTTGACCAAGGTGGACTGCAGTGGAATAGGCTCACACATTGTTCCTGTCCCAATCCCTCTGGATACTTCCTACTTGGATCTATCATCAAACAGACTGGAAACAATAAATGAATCGATGCTTACTGGCCCTGGGTATACCACCCTGGTGAGTCTCGACCTGAGCTACAACAAAATTGCCAAGATTTCCTCCACAACATTCTCCAGGCTTCGGTACCTGGAGTCCTTGGATCTGAGTCATAACTCTCTGGAAGTCCTTCCAGAGGACTGTTTCTCCAGTTCTCCTCTAAGTGACATAGATTTGAGCAACAACAAACTTTTGGATATAGCTATGGACATTTTTGCTTCAAAAGGTCAAGGCAAATCCCTGAATGTGGATCTATCCAATAATATGCTCAGCACAATTACAAGGCACCATGAAAAAAACATTCCCAACATCCAGAACTTAAATCTTTCTGGAAACAGGCTAACATTTGTACCAAACCTTCAAGGCATTCCTCTCCGGTATTTAAATCTTGATGGAAACCCTCTGGTTAAGGTTGAGAAAGGAGACTTCACGGGGCTGAAAGATTTGATCCATTTATCCCTGAGTGGCCTGCGTGGCTTTAGAGAGTTATCTCCTCATAGCTTCAGGGAACTCCAAGCCCTCCAGGTTCTGGATTTATCCAACAATCCCAACTTGAAGTCACTGACTGCTGAAGTTATCTTCGGTCTGAACTCCCTACAGGAGCTCAACCTCTCTGGGACAGCCGTGTCATCCTTGCCAAAGACTTTGCTGAAATACCTGCCTTCCATCAAAAGCATCACCTTAGGGAAGGATGTACAGTGTCTTAAGACCATCAAAGAAGGACAGTACCACCGCCAAATTGGGCTGACCAAAAAAGAAGTCCTCAGTTGCCATGACAGCCATGGATCTGTAGCAGCAGCACCTTATGTTTTGTGATGAAAGCTGGGGAGAAGAAGGGGTGGGGCAGGGAGGGTGGGGGGCCGTGGGACTTGTACAGGTGTCAGACTGAGATGGCTTGCAGTGTGCCTTTTGTAAAACTGTCAATAATTTATATATTTGTATTTGCCAATAGTTGATTGTTTGTGAATTCTATAAACTCTCAAATCTCGGCCCGCATTGTCTGCAGGCTCCAGATTTTACCCGGTGCATTGGGGTCCTCACTCATCCCATTGGCTCAAGAGCAGTGATGCTGGATGATGGGGGAACAAGTTGCTCTGCAGGTCCCGAGGCAGAACAGTCAGTCTGGAGCAAACTCTTCATGCCTAAGACACATTTGTAGGAGCAAAGCTACATCTCTGCTGAGCACACACCAAAATGTACCAGCTCTGTAGCTGCTTGCTTAAAAACCCATGCATCATCCTTCCTTTAATTATTACTCCCCAAAATGTGCCTTCTGGATGTTGCCTTCATTAGCAACACCCTGTTCTCTGTCATGCACTTTCAGTCTTGAAGAAACATTTCCAGACAAACCTGAATACAGGGTGCTCCTAATGTGGTGGGTTTTACATGTTATTTGCATAGATGTGCAAAAAACACCGAGTAAGTCGAGAAATTTTCCCACCAATTTCTCCTTGTTTTCTCACCTTGGTCCTTTTCATGTCTAATTAACTTAGGTCCAGCTTTGGCATCCTCTTTTCTTTTTAACCTCAGTTAGCCATTGGTCAGAGATGATGTGACCAATGTCTGAGGAAGGGAAGCAGAGGGGTCTGCTAACAGCCACATCTCACCCAGGAACTACCCTTCAATGAAGGAGGTTGCAAAGGGAAGAGATCCTGAAGCCTAGCTCA
>WEKY01022505.1:16076-71082 GCA_013390045.1 Picathartes gymnocephalus | reverse complement strand
AAAAAAAAAAAATCCAGGAAAAGGAAAAGAATCCCTCCTGCCTTTCTGGGGAAGCTTGGAAGGAAATTTTGACAGGGATTCTTTCTTGATGACCTTATCAAACCAAGATGCAGACCTATAGGATGTGAGAGTAAGTTGTTTCCAGGCTGACATTCTCCATTTGAACACAACATCTGCCTCTCATCTGGGCATATGTGCCAAAACACTCTTGAGAACATGCCAGGGGAAGAATTAACACTGATGCCTGTGGCCCTGAAGCTCTTTGCTTATTGGAGAAAAGATCTTTGGGTTTTTTTCCAGAGTTGTGGCTTCTTTTACTCACACAGTGCCCTGGTTGCCAAGTGAATCTGATAAACTAAAATCTGATAAAAAGCCTGGTCCTCAGAGGTTTACTCATTCTTTTTTTCCTCCATTGCTGAAATGCTGGCAAAGGGGAACCCCTCTGTACCCTCTTTTTCGCCAGTCAGGGAGGAAGTGGGAGAAGGCAGCACAGCGTGACTCAATGCCATGTGTGAAGCCTTCAACTTGCTTCTAGGAGAAATGGAGGTGTCTGCTGAGGTCTGGTCCACATCTGGCATGCTCTTTTTGGGGGGATGGGATGTTGTGGATGGGTTTTCTGCTCGAGCTGATCTACGGTTTGGTCGCTAAACCAGCCCTGCACCAGGGCCACCTTCAATGTTTGATTTAGGGAGATCCATGTAAAGGTGATGCAGATATAAACTCATCTCACAACTGTCCTTGAGAGTGTTGGGAGAAACTCAGGTTTTGTCCTTATATCCCCAAAAGTCTTTGAAAGTGGAAATCCTGTTGCCCAAATCCACTAACTCCATAAAAGTCAGAGTCAACACCTAACTTTAGATACTGAAATTTCGTACTGATCTATCCCTATTTCAATAATATGTTCAGGGACCTTAGAGTCCGATTTTTACCCCTTCCTTCAGTTTTGGGGCTTTCTTCCCCTCTACTGAGCCTTTGCAATGTATGACCTGCCTTCACAATCACAGGAAACACATTGATTTTCTTAAAAAGGTAATGAGGCTGCCTATGAGCAGAGATCTGGAGAGGAGCAGAAACAAACTGCAGTGCAAGACAAGGGCAGTTTGTGAGGAAAGATGTGGGGGTTTTACTGGATCTTGCCTTTTTAAGAGAATTATTTTCTGCTGGCAGAAAATGTATTTTTTTTAAAAAAAGCTGTTTACTTTTTTAAGCCTGTACATAGATGAAACATTAGGGTTATCACCTACTGTCAAAGTTACTGTCTTTGCAGCACTGTGGTAAATTTAAAACCCAATGTGACAATCCAATTGAAGACTGCAAGATTTCTTTGTGTAATCTCACGCTAGCTGCTAGCTAAACTAGTCTTAGCAAAAGCTGGCAAATACTGTCGCTGTGTTAGTTTGTTTTTTTAAAGAACCTCTGCAGCATTGTAAGGCTTTGTGATTACTCACAATATAATAAAGTGATTTGGAGGAGAATAAACCCAGATCCCCAGATTTATTGCTTTAGTGCTGAGCGGGTGGCAGCTGTCGCTGGGTCTGAAGTGCGACACAGCTTCTCTCCTTGCTCTGCTGATCCCCGCTGCCCTCGTGGGTGTTGCATCTCCAAACTGGGGGCAGGATGTGTCCCACGGTGCTTTGCTCACTGTGCTCTTCAGTGATGGAAAGCCTTGAGAGTCTCTCTGGTTGACTTGGAGGAAATTAGGAACACATGGCAGTGAAGCAGCAGAGAGCATATGGTGCAAATTCCTGCTCCAGAGCTTGTGGAGCAGGTAGAGATCTCTGTGGATTTGACCAATTTGGGACACGGCCTGCTAGCATTGAAAGTCTGGATTTGCAGCGGGGGAGTGATGTGGGGAGAGACGACATGACGCTGGAAGTGTTCAAAAACATGTAGACGTGGTACTTAGGGACACGGTTTAATGGTGGACTTGGCAGTGCTGGGTTGAACTCGATGACCTTAGAGGTCTTTTCCATCCCTAAGGATTCTGTGATTCTGTGGGGGTGGAAGGGAGCAAAGGGTTGCAGAAGTGATGCCACAGCACAGAAAGCTGAACACGGCCAGACCACAGAGCTTCTGGCAGTGAGATACACAAAATCCAGTCTCAGCACCCTCCTCTGCAGAGCTGGGGCTGCTGCACACAGGGCTAAGACCTTGCAGAGCCATTGCACCTAAACAATAAATAGAAACCTCTCTGGAGGGGTCTTCCTGCTCTTAGATAGCAAATTTAATTTTAAATGCTTCTGGGTGCTGCATATAAAAGTGGTGCAGTCAGAGACCCACTGAGGAAACTGCCTCTGGGAAGCTGCAGTGTTCCTGTTCCTCCCAAGCCTGAAGGGACAACTGCATCTTCCACCCAGGCAGGCAGACTTGCAGGCTGCCTGGAAGAAACTGTTGGTTCTTTTTGTGCTTCCCCAAAATGTCCCATCCTTCAGGATGGCATACAAGGTAGTCAGACGATAGCCTGGGGTGTCAGTTCACTAGGGAAGGCCAAAGCTTGCTCACAGAACTATTATGGACTGTAGAGGAAAAGCCGCCACCACCCATTAGAAATGAGCACTCCTCTGGTATCCACCACAAGTCTGTGACCATGAGGCTACACCACCACACCCCTTTGGGATGGAATCACTTCTGCACTGGGGTGTGGGCTCAGTCAAAGTAGTGGAGAATGTCCTCCTCTCCTGGGGAAGGACAATATCCTGGGGCCCATGGATCTGAAGCTATATTGTCGCACTTCCATGTGAATGCCCCACATATGTGATGCTCCAGACCTGTGTTAGACCTTGTCCCTCCCAGTACTCCTTTGCCCCCTTGCCTTAACATTTTATTTTGCTACTGATTTTTATTAGTTATTTAACTAACTACTTAATTTATTATTTCAACTATTGTTAATTAAAGTACTGTTTCAATTATTATTTCTTGTTTAAATAACTTCTCCAAAGTCCTCTGAATGGGAAGAAACAGGCAAGCTTCTACCAGCAACATGAGCCCCCACATTGCCTATGTGTGTCCCCTCTGCAGCAGCAGTGCACGAACACCTGAAACAGCACTGATGTCCCCACAGAGGAGGAAGGGCACATGGGAGCTTCAGGCTCGAATAAGTTGAGGAGGCCCTCATTCAAGCTTCCTGTCAGCTGGATAACATGGTGTGATGGACATCTGGTGTCAGGCATCAACAGCCAGCCATGCCAGGAGAGCCACCCCTGCCAGGAGAGCCGGCCGTGCCAGGAAAGCCATCCATGCCAGGAGAGCCAGCCATGCCAGGAGAGCCACCCCTGCCAGGAGAGCCGGCCATGCCAGGAGAGCCAGCCAGATTGGTTTGCTGCAAGCTTTTGCTGTCTCCACAACCAGCTCAGCTCTGTGGCTGGATATGTTTGCCCTGGCAAGCAAGATGGGCGTTTTAATTAGAGGCTCAGCATTTTTAGAAGCAGGAAAACCTCAGCAGAGGCTCAGCGATAAGGCTAGGCTGGGTGAGGGAGGAGGAAGTGACTGAGCTTGCATTTGCTTGCAGTGTTCACTCTGTTGGAGAGTTATCAGCATCCCACACCTCCTTTCCAGCACGTGAGGAAATACAGTGAGGGTCACTTCCCCCCATCTGCCTTGTGCCCAGAGCAGCACAGGACAGAAATTCCTCTCTTTATTAGAGAACATGCACCTCTCAGTACCCAAAAACTCTCATTTTCTTCTCATCAGTCTGCTGCAGCCACTTCTCCTGGCTGTCAGCTGTCAGGCCACAGAAGTCCCTCACTGACTGATTATGTGGCTGACTTCATAACAGCAGTAGGTGCTGTCCCTTTTAAAAATAGCTGCTGCTCTGTACATTTTCCATTTTGCAGAAGGTTTTTATTTCCAGCACGTTTGTTTCACACAACCCTGGCTTGGTCAGGCAGGAAAGCACGGATGCACTCTTGCCATGCCAGAAAATAATGCTGCATGGTTGGGCATAATCCTTCTGGCTGTCCTGGGATCTGCCTCCTAGGAAAGTTTTGGGGCAGTGAAACCCTCTGACCCATGAATGTTTATAGAGTATTATTCCTGCTTCATCACCCCAAGATTTCCTCTTCCTTCCCTTTTTGAGTGGACAAGCAGACCTGGGAACCTGATTAAAAGGTGGAAAAATGGAAAAAAGGCCATCAGATAAATCCTTTCCTGTAATAAGCAGGGAGTTGGAGTACTGGCCCTTAATCACAGCCTTTGTCTCCCAGCATTTGTATGCCTGTGTGCACCCATCCTCAGGGCCAAAACAAACCCACCCCCCTCCTGCCCCATCCCCACCCCTGCACTCACCGCCTTTCATTATGAGATTAGAATAAAAGTGTTCATGCTGCCACAGAGGAACACCCTGTGGAAAGCAGCAGCCCACTGTGCCAGGCGCTGTGCATCCCTCGAAAAAGCCCTGCCAGATGCAGAGGGGTTTGGGCAGGGGAATGTGCTGCCACCCTGCCCGGCTCCACCCATTCCAGTGGTCTGGCCTCTATTCTGGGTGCACCGCAGAAGGGTTAACCAGCCTGAAAAAAAACCCTGGTCACTTTCCCACCACGAGGGTGGTGTCCTTTAACCCCCAGTGCTGCCCGTCTGGACCTCTGCGCCACGGGCTCCCCTCCCTCCTCTTCCTCGTTAGCAGTAGAAGTGTCACAGCACTTGCTGATAATTGACTGGGGCCATGCTGAGAATTTGAACCTACATTTCAAAGAGATTGTTAACCTCCTTTTCCAGCTCTTTGAACTGCTTTGCTTTATTGTAGGTTAAAGGAAACACACAGCTTCCTCCTCCCAGAGCCTCTTTTGATGGGAGCGTGGCACATCAGAGTTGGTGGGTTTTTACCAGCAATGATGTTGGTAGCATGGTGCTGTTAAGTGGCACATGTGATGATGCATTTTGGGGCAATCAAGCTGCCCCTTGAATTCAGAAGGGATTGAACACAAAGAAATGCTCCAGAGGTAGGCAAGGGACTGGCAGAAGTACGTGACCTCACTGTCCTGACAGGACACGGGGTGGGGGGGGCTTTCAGCCAATGGAGAACCGAAGAAGGGTCACAGGTTATGGGTTGCTCACCCAGAAACTAGGTTCAAGCCCCTCTACCATGCTGGACTTTCTGGATGGGCTTGGATACACAAATGACAATTTTAATGAGGTATGTTTGAATGGCTGGTTTAAGTTACCCTGTGACTGCAGGGCAGTAGAAAGAGGTTGTCCTGACCTCTCTCTACATTATAGGAAAGCTGGGATTTGTGTAGCCCTCCAAAGTATGAAAAAAAATCAAAGACCACCAATTTTCAGACAGATTCAGTGAGCTAAACCATGCCATCAGGCCATGAAGCCGCTAAAAAAAATGCACAGCTAGAAGAGGATGGTTACCTGCAAAATGAGCACTCCAAGTCCCTTTTCCTGATAGGATCTGGACTCTAAGAGTAATGGCTGCATCCATCTTAGGTTCAAAACAGATGTTCTGAAAGCTCCCAAGTACCTCTGAGCATCTTGCCTACTTATAACCTAAAACTTGGCCCTGGCTGGTCTGCTGTGAAGATAAATATATGTAGGACTGTGAAGTGTTGGACTATTAGGTTAGACAATGTCCTGAAAGACAAGCTCTGTCTCACCAGACCTGTCACCTGCATTGGTAGCTCTCCACCGACCATGGGGGCCATCCTTAAACCTGTGGTAATTCTCAGATATGGTACTCTGCTGTCTCTGTCAAACGTAAGAGACTTCTGAAGAGGGCATAGCTTTTCCTGTGAGATTCACTGAGGGAAACGGCTTCTGGTTTGGTCCTTACCTGCAGCCTCCTTTCAAGGAACACAAGAGGCAAGGTTTTCCCATATTTTGCTCCTAATCCTAACCACTAGTGTAAAAATTATTCCTTTTCCTCAGAAGTATTCTTTCACAGAAATTTTCTCATTTAAATTTTTAATGAAGTGATTGTTCGCCTTCAAAAACCTCCCGCCCAACAGCTGCCTGTTTGTCAGAGTGCCAGCTGGGACCTGCATGCCCGAGACTGTGGAGGTGAAAATCGTCTTGAATAAACAGGAAAGGGGGAGGGCATGGAACATATACCTATGATATCCCATGAGAAATGTCTGGGTAATCCATGGTGGCAATCATGTCACAATGCTATTTTTACCACTGTTTGTTAAATGTCCTGTGGCAGCATCCTTAACCTCCCAAGGCAAGCTCTACCCCATGTCTAAATTGGAAAGGATCCTGTCACAGGGATCTTGCAAACAATATCTGAAAAGGATATTGTCAGAGAAAATATGAGATGATTAATACTGTGTTTCAGTTAGTTTTCCCCAAAATTCATCACAGTGTTGTACTTTTTCCTCGGTCATTTTAGGAACCCACAATGACTCCATCAAGTCCCTATCTACCTGCCCTAAGGGGGCCGTAACGGTGTGCCAAGCCTTTTGAGAAGTCCAGTGGGCTTCTGCCTTTGGAATTTATTTCACAGCTAGGTTTGAATTCCCCAGTGAGACACCTTTTCAGCCTAAAACCTTCCCCATAAGAATATTCTTGTCTCTACTTTTGCTCCTCAGCAGGTAGAAATCTACATTCACACACAAATCCACGGAAAATGTGAAGACATTTGGTGATGCCAAGGACAGAGGTGCTGTTCTGGGAAAGAAAACTACCAGTCTCACAATGTGTTTGGGGTTCATTGTTTTGGTATTTGTGCTTTTCTGAGGCGACTCTGCAAATACAGTTTTCTGGGTTTCAGCACCCCAGAAAAGCAGTGGTAGAGTCATAAAATCATAGAATGGTTAGAGTTGGAAGGAGCCTTAAAGATCAACTAATTCCGATCCCCCCCACCATGAGCAGGGACACCTTCCATCACACCAGATCACTCGGAGCCCCATCCAGCCTGATCTTGAACATCTCCAAGGATGAGATGTCCACAACTTCTCAGGGCAACCTGTGCCAGTGCCTCACGCCCTCCCAGCTTCCCCCTTCTGAAGCTAAAAGTCAGAGCTATAAAGTATGCATTTTTCCAGTATCCCAAAGCAGAGTGGTAGGCCCACAGCTGGCAGGGATGCCATCCTAGTGTCACCAAGAAGATACTGAAATTACAGTAACATCCCCAGCAGCATTATGGAAGTGAGGTGGCAATTCCTTTCTTTCTTCTCTGCAAGCGCAGCCGAGGAGAAAGTCCCCAGGACAAACTTGGTGTCCCCATTTCAGTGCCACAGAACCCTGTATTACCTGCTGCAGAAGAGAAGTTAGCAGCCCAGTCTGAAGCAGCAGTTTCACATGGCAGAGCAGCTATGCAGTTTCCAGCAGAGCTCTGGAGGCAGCCAAGCACCATTAGCCTAGTTTTTCAGCCAAGCAAGGAAGTCCTGGCTCCTGGCAAGCTTATTAGCTTTGGCACTGAGCTCCTCTGACACCCAGCCAAGGCATTCTGGCTGCAGCTGGACCCACCTGGCATCTGTCCCACAAGCTTGGATCTCTCCTCATCACACCTCCCTACGCTCTTGGTTCAGCTTGGGAAGTGCGAGACTGTGTGCCTGAATACCTGAAAAATGGGGATGGCTACAGAGTTGGGATTAGAGGGGCTGTTCAGACTCCAAACATGAGAGGTTTGGATATATGAGAGATATCCAAAGATCCCTGAGGCTGAAAAACTTCCTAGCAAAACACTTGGTTTTCCAAGAACAGATATTTTCCTTCCATCTTACAAAGGTGGTGCTGGGCGTAAGCAGGGACGAAAAATGTATTATGTTTAGTGTTATCACTTATCTTCCCTCCTTCAAACTCTCAAGATATATTTGAAAGCCTAAATAAAAGTTGCAAGGCTTTTCCCAGGTGTTGGAAGAAAGGGCAAAATCCCTGAAGCTGACAGGCTCTGAGATCCACTACATACTAGATCTTTCCTGATGATTGTGAAACTATGTACTCAATATTGAATCATAGAATGATAGAATGGTTGGGAAGGGACTTTAGAGGTCATCTAGTTCCAAGCCCCCTACCATGGGCAGGGACACCTTCCACTAGACCGTGTTCCTCAGAGCCCCATTCAGCCTGGCCTTGAACATTTCCAGGGATGGGGCATCCACAGCTTCTCTGGGCAACCTGTGCTACTGCCTCAACAGCCTTATAACAAAAAAAAGGTTCCTTATGTCTAATCTAAATCTACTCCCCAGTCTCTAATCTGAATCTCCCCTAGCCTCAGCCTGAGCAGGTGGCTTCTCTTCTTTACCCCTGCAGATGTGGTAACGAGGTCACAACATTAATGACTGACAGGGAACGATGCTGAGTATCAGCTATGTGTGAACTGCTGAGCCCCCCTGCTGAAGGCTGGTTCCCTCATTAACCACCTTCCAGCCCCAGGCACAGCCTGGGAAGCAGCAGATAGCATTTTTATCAGCTCTGCAGAAATTAACCGAGGGATCTGCTCTTCTCCCAGGCACCTGCTACGTGCTACAGGTAAAACAGGGAGCAGACAGCATGCACAGAAAACAAAGGGGATGCTCTGTTGGGAAGAGATAAGAACAGAAACTGCCCTGTGATGGTGACCTTGGTCACAAATTGCCCCATCACCAGGTAAACAGTGCTGGCAAGAGACAGAGCTTCCACTAGCCCCAGTCAGCATCTCCCTGTACTGGGACAGACAGAAGTGAGACTCTGGAGGGAATCGGGGTCTGGTTAGGGTGGCAGCCTTTGGGTTGATCCCCTTCACAGCCATGGCAGCAAAAGTGGTGCTGCCACCACACTGAACTGCTAAGAGGGAAGTCAGGGTGACACAGGTTGTCACCACCTGTTCAGAAGTTGCATGCATTCAAGGGGGAAAAGAAATTATTAGATATCACTTCTTTGCATAAATAGTGAGGCTTCTTCTGTCCTTGAGATGACTTTGTTAGGAAACCATGACACTGCACCTCCTCGTGGTGGTGGGTGCCACTTTGCTGCCAGGAGGAGGGTGCAAAGTTAGCATCATCAGGGATGCAAGTCATTGCAAGATACAAAGCATGGCAAGTCTCTGGGCATTCCCGAAGCAAAAGCCTGGATATCTCCTATGAGTGTTTGCATATCACTTGGTCAGGCAGTGCCTGCCAATTTCCTGTAATATCTATATTGACATGAGTCAGCCAGACCTCCAGAGAAGTAGCACAGCCACCAAACTCATCCATGCAAAGATATGGCACTGCACCAGAGAAGAACACATCTATCAGAGCTAAAGGCAATGGGCCTGGGAAACGTAGGGGATCACACACATTCCTTCCAACCCAATGACAGGCAAAAGCCCTTTCCTTCTGATCTAACTCATCCAAGGAGGATTGGTTTTGCTGGGGACAGGGAATGAGTTGCAATTAAGATTCAGCCTTTGCCTCAGGTTAACTTCTTTCAGGCAGAAAAGTTTAGGTAAGCATGGGTGTAAATTGCTTTAAAACCCAGCTCATTCAGTAGATCCTTGATAGGGCAAGGCAGTTTGGCTGAGGCTCTGAAAGCTCCAGGCCTGGGGTTCAGAGGCATCTTTATAAACATTTCATACATACAAAGGGACCATAAGGTCAGGATTAGGCTGATCCCTGGATGCACTCAGCAGGATCACAGGCAGTCACTCGGAAATCCCTGACAGACCTCTCTAGTCCCAGCTTGGAAGAAGGCAGCATGACCAGGTGGATGGAACTGAGAGCTAACCATCTGCAGCAGGGGGGAATTGTCTGCTGTAAAGGCATCTGTCAGATCAATAGGCCTGCATAACTCCCTGCCAGGAGTCATCAAGAGATGACCCAAAGGCCCATCAACGTGAAGACTAAGAAGCCTTGGGGAACCGCAGGGAAAAGGAATGGGCTGGCACAGGGCTTAGATCATGGCAATACTGGCAGAGTAGAAGGGGACAACCAGAAGGGTGAGCACCATCAGCTCTTAGCAAAACAATAGAGTGGTTAATTTGGGATTTCATCAACAAGCTTGCAATCTGGACATTTGTCTGTAAACAGTCAGATGGCAGAGCAGGAAACCTTCATCAGCATTCATCCCACCTCAGCCCCTGAGCCTCTGCTGATAAAGGCAGCTGTGGCACTGTCATACCTCGCTGTTCCTCCAAGGTATTCTGCTTTTTTCTTCTAAACTGCAATAGATGAGATTAACAAAACATGCATTAAATGGTGTCAGAACTGGCCCCTTGACAGATCTTGAAACATGTCTGTAAAGGGATGGAGTTGTGAACCTTTTCTTAACAGAGAAGGCTGAATGTGGACAGCCATGGAGAAGCAGACAAAGCAAGACCAGGCATGGAGGATTAAAGGGTTCAAAGATCAGAGGTGGGCTCAGGAAGCTGGGCTGGGAAGGAGGCACTGAAAGGAGCTGCAGAAGGACTTTAAGGGGACTGAGAAGCAGATGGGGCTTGCAGGAGCAGTTCAAAGGTCTGTGGGATGGGAAATGTACTGGGCTGATATACAGGTACATCCATGGAAGGAGAGACATTGACTATTGGGGTGTCAACCTGGAAGACAAATACCCTGACAGAAGCTACTTCACCCCTAAAGGGTGAGAGGCTGCCTTGAACTGCAGTGAGTTGGGGATGGATGACTGCCAGCCAAGCTGATGTGCCAGAAGAGGCTGACAAAGATCTTGGGGCATTCAAAATGAAGAAAGGCCTCGCAGAAAGGACTCCTTGCCCTAATAGACAGCAGGCAAGGGCTGCTGGGAGATGATGGGTCAATCCTGCTGGCCACACACCAGGGGCTGGGGAACTCACAGAGGGCCCAAGATTAGCTGCACACACGTCAACATAGAGGTTTAGGAACATAACCTTATTCATCAAAGAGAAGGCTGAAAGGGATCACTACATATGTGTATTTACTTAGGGAAAAGCTGTCTGATAGTGAGGCAGAGAAGGGGAGGTTCTCCAGCCATGCTGATAATGGGAACAAGACATGATAGGTGGAAGATAGAACTAGATTAATTCAGTCTTTGAAGTGGACACCAACCCACTGCTATGAAGGTAATTAAATATTGGAAAAGCTTATCAGGGAAGCTGCCAAGTCACCAGGGTTTCCTATGTTGAAATAAAGATTAGATATCTACAAAAGGAGATGCTCTAATCCAATTTCTGGGAAAAGTCTATTTTCTGTATACATAAGGTCAGATAAGATGGTCCTTGTGGTGCCTTTTGACAGTGCAGTCTGTGAATTCAGGAAGCATAAATTCCCCTGTGTAAGGAACTATCTTCATCTGGTACATGCCGTGTCAGGGAAATCAAGGGGAAATACATAACACAGGCTGAGATCCCAGCTCATAAAGCTGAAAGCATACAGCCAATGCTGGGAAGAGAGCTCAGAAATTCCTGGCTCTTTTCCCATTACCCTACTGGAAGACAGATAAGCCTCCACATTTCTACAAACCTCATACGAATTGCAGAACTTCTTAGAAGGGGTTGGTTTTGCCTGGTATATATATTGCAACAGCAACAAAGAGATGCAGTCTGACTGTGCTGAATTGATAAAGGCTGGAAAGGGTCCTCTACCTTGACAAAACTTAAAATCTTGCTGAGGATATGAGCAAAAAAGGACTCACCTGACACTTGGCAGGGACAGCATCAAAACACAGTCCACAGGGAGTCAGGGGTGATTGCCTCACAGGGTGACATGAATACGTGAGACATTGGAGGTCAGGTGAGATGAATTCCAAAGTGACAAAGGAGGCCCAGACTGAAGCAGTCATAGGAGACTTTTGTAAGGCAAAGGCAGACACAGGAGATACTTTTGTAAGGCAAAGGAAACTTCAGAGAGGCTGAAACTGCTTGCAAAACGAGATTGCGGTGCAGTCTTCTACACTGTCTGACTGCAGAGGATGCTAAAAAATCCCAATTCAGCAGTGTCACATATGAAGTGTGGTAGCCAGAAGTTCAGACTGGTGTTTTCCCCTGGTTTTTTTTTTGGTTTTTTTTTTTTTGGTGTTTTGTTTTGTTTTGTTTTTTGTTTCTTTTAATGATATACCTCAGAGAGGAAAATAAAAAAAAAAGGGGGGGTGGGAAGATAAGACATGCTAAACCATGCAAAATAAAGCCAAAATGTTTCATTATGGAGAGGAAGTGAGCATTAAGCCACAATGAAGTCACTTTTAGTGGTTTCTGTTATTTGGTAGATTGTTTTAATCATCCTACTGAAACCCCCTTGGAAGACCCCTCTTGCTTCAAACAGAAGGGAATTTTTTTAATCTTTTTGATATCAGTCAGTGAAGCACAAAATCCAATTTCAGTTCAGGTCTCTCAGACAGCCCTGGGCACTGGTAGTGCAGAGAACCCTCTTCACTACACATCCCTGTGCAAGCAGGAGTAGAGAGGGGATGCAGCCATCCTAGTGCACACACACGCTCTTACACACTGCAGGAGCGGGTTTGCAAGCTACAAATCAGGCAGTGTTTCAACCTTTCCCTGCTCTTCTGCTGTCTCAGGTCCCTGCTCTCAATGGGAACAGGATTCTTTTAACCCTCTGCTACATGATTCCACACGGATCTTTCTCCCATGGACTGAACCGACTGTAAGGTGACCCTGCTGCCAGTGGGGCCTGATCCAGCTCTGCAGTGACAGGACAAAAGGGACCCTTCGGTTGTCAAGATCTGTCAATTGACAGATCCCCAGGGATGGGCCTAGTGGGAGGGAAGGACAAATAAGAACATGTATTGGCCAAATCAAAAGTCCCCCCTGCCTCCCCAGGAAATGCTCAAGAAGAGGATAAGTGCTGTTTCCCAGAGTGATTTCCTTGACTCTAGGCACTCTCCTGGATTCTCAAGAAGCTTCTAAGCTGGGGGTGGTTTCTAGCAGGCCCCAGTGGATTTAACTCCATGAAGCTGACCAGTTTCCCATATAATTTATGTGACTTTGTCACATGACCATAGTTCTTCAGCAAGGAATTACTCACTGCATGAAGAACCACCTGTGCAGAGAGAGAGAAAGTCATGGAGAGGAAGGAANGAAAAGAAAAGAAAAGAAAAGAAAAGAAAAGAAAAGAAAAGAAAAGAAAAGAAAAGAAAAGAAAAGAAAAGAAAAGAAAAGAAAAGAAAAGAAAAGAAAAGAAAAGAAAAGAAAAGAAAAGAAAAGAAAAGAAAAGAAAAGAAAAGAAAAGAAAAGAAAAGAAAAGAAAAGAAAAGAAAAGAAAAGAAAAGAAAAGAAAAGAAAAGAAAAGAAAAGAAAAGAAAAGAAAAGAAAAGAAAAGAAAAGAAAAGAAAAGAAAAGAAAAGAAAAGAAAAGAAAAGAAAAGAAAAGAAAAGAAAAGAAAAGAAAAGAAAAGAAAAGAAAAGAAAAGAAAAGAAAAGAAAAGAAAAGAAAAGAAAAGAAAAGAAAAGAAAAGAAAAGAAAAGAAAAGAAAAGAAAAGAAAAGAAAAGAAAAGAAAAGAAAAGAAAAGAAAAGAAAAGAAAAGAAAAGAAAAGAAAAGAAAAGAAAAGAAAAGAAAAGAAAAGAAAAGAAAAGAAAAGAAAAGAAAAGAAAAGAAAAGAAAAGAAAAGAAAAGAAAAGAAAAGAAAAGAAAAGAAAAGAAAAGAAAAGAAAAGAAAAGAAAAGAAAAGAAAAGAAAAGAAAAGAAAAGAAAAGAAAAGAAAAGAAAAGAAAAGAAAAGAAAAGAAAAGAAAAGAAAAGAAAAGAAAAGAAAAGAAAAGAAAAGAAAAGAAAAGAAAAGAAAAGAAAAGAAAAGAAAAGAAAAGAAGAAAGCAGTGCCCCTGTCACTTCCTCTCTGTCCAGGGCTTTCTGCCACAGCAGAGATGGAATTACAGCACTGGAGGAAACTCAATGAAATAATGATTACCCTTTGGATTTAATTAGCACAGAGCTGAGGCAGTGTTGAACAAGCATGTCTGTACATCAAAACATTCCTTGTGGCGCCGGGGAGCTCAGACCCTAACCATTCATGCCTGCCAGGCTCAAACCAGGAATGGAGGGCAGAGACCTGGCTGTTTGTTCCCTGCCCATGGTGCCAAGCCAGGCCAGGGCACATGCCTTGCCAAGGACATGGGGTCAGGGATGACCCTTCAGATGGGTCTGTGGCTGGAGGACCATGGCTGATCCCCCAGGAGCACTTTGTCCTGCTGTGCACAGCACAAACTTACCAAGGGTGCCATCCTCCCTCCCAAAAGACTGAATGGTGCTGAACCTCCTCATGGGGCTTCAAGTCCTCTATCCTTCAAGGTACAGTTCCCACAGAGAGATAAATCCCCCCCCTCCACCACCCCCCATGCCAAAAAACCACCTGTTACTGACACAGGGAATTAGTAAGGAAGGAAGTATTTCCATGCCTGAGACATGGGAGAACCATCTCTGAGACATCCAACCTTCTCCAGCAACCAGGTGGAGAAAGAACAGAGGGACTGGGAGGGCTGGGAGAAAGCCTCAGACATGGAGCAGGGCTGTAACAGAGGCTCAGGAAGTGATCACAAACTCACCTCCTGTCTGAGCATACTTCTATGACTGGATTCCAAGAAAAAACACTCCTAAGAAAGCTGATTTCCCTCTTCTTTCGATCACAGGCTTTGTTTCTGGTGCAGGACCAGAGCTCAAGTGAAGAGTGCTCAGGGAGGCTGAGAAAACCCAGCATGACCAGGGAGTTCACTAAAGCTCTTATCCCTGGTGCTTGCTATCCCATGTTTTCCAAAGCCAGTATCTTCCTTTTCACACTGGGGAAACTCAGGCTGAAAGCACAGAGCTAGGATCATCATGCACCCGTAAGACTTCCCACTACACCAAACAGGAGCAGGAATAAGATCCTGCCTGTTCATTCACAATGGACACTTTGCAGGACCAACCCTGTAATTATAAGGGCCAATAATGGAAAGATGTTGGAGGTGAGTAAATTAGGGCAGGATTGATTTACTTGCAGATAGAATACAAAGACTCAGAGGGAATGGCAGGTCTTGGGTTTCTCAGCAAGGTTGCTAAGACCAAGAAGACAAACAGAGCTCTTTTAATTTTAAAAGATTTCATGCTAACAGCTATACTTACACCAAGAGTTTCTGCTCAACCACAGTCAGGGAGATTTTACAAATTGCTTCATTCATACCTGTGGAACAGGAGCTCACCAGTGATGTGTGAGCAGCACTTGACCACTTCTATCCTGATTTTCTGTCCAGTCCCTGTATCATGGAATCACAGAATCATTGAATGGTTTGGGTTGGAAGGGACCTTAAAGATCATCTCATTCCAACCCCTCTGCCATGCATAGGAACACCTTCTGATGCCTTATCAGTCTGACCTGGAACAGAGGCTAGACAAAATTAGAGGAATAAACTAGGTATTTATTGAAAGGCCTTCCAAGGCCACACCCTGGCAACACAAGAGCCTGGCTGCTGCCCTGCCAGATGGGCCTCAAGATGGACACAAAAAGGGATTTGGTCACGGGGTTTCACACTTTTATAAGTTATGGTCCATTTTCATGTTGACGTTAACTGTCCAATTAATCGCTTTGAATTAAGAAGTTCCATCCTCCTTGCTTGCCCTCCTCTTTTTTACGTTGTTTATGCTTTTGGGCATGAGGTTCAGAATGGTTGTCCTTGAATCTTGAGCTGGAGAGAATTGTTGTGTCTAATTACCCTGTGAAGAGAACTTAGTAATACTTAATATGAAGCTAAGAGCTACACACTAAAGCAGAACAGAAAAAAAACTTAAAACTTCAGGCATAACTTCCACTACCAGGTCACTCAGGTCCTCGTTCAGCCTCGCCTTGAACACTTCCAAGGATGGGGCTTCCACAGCTTCTCTGGGCACCTTCCTCTTCCTTTTTATTACAGCTACATTTACCCTGCATGTGTTCGACTTTAATCCTGCAGGTATTTGTAATGATTTGGGCAGCAGTGTGTAAGCACCATCCCCTAAATCCAAAAGTTCCCTGCTCATCCTTCCATCATCTGGACACATTTCCTAACAGCTTGGCAAGACAATCACAGTATAAATTATGCTGCTTAGGCTACATGTGCAGCCCTTGAGATCCTCACACCATGATCACAACACCACACAAAATCCACAGGACCCTGAAGCTTCTCCTTCATCCCTCTTACCACAAGGATTTCCTGGGATACGCAGAAAAGGAATTCGGTGGTTCCCACAGCTTGTTACCAGGGGGGTTAGAGTAACAAGATGCACACTCTATTAGGTCTAAATGAATAACATTGTTGGCTACAGGGTCTGCTGAGTGCTGGCAGCTGATCTCAGATGTTGTGGAGCTGTGGCCTTAGGAAAGACCATTAAAAAAGTGAGAAAAATTTACAGCTAATTGCATTGTCACAATTGCTATGTAGTTTCCAAACACGTAAAACTAAAGGCTATTGCCACTTCTGGCAGCATCCAGCATCATCAGACAGGGCTGAAATGTCCAAATTTTCCTATTTAGTGGGGCTCTTCTTCATAGCCTGGCCAAGCATGACTCTTCTGCTGGCTTGAAATAGCCAGGGACCAAGTGTGATTTCTTGGTTTTTGTTGCCAGGCAAGACATGCAGCCTTACCAGAGGGAAAACAGCGACAATCAGCTCCAGGGAGATTAAATGAGCCAAAATTACTGACTTTTTGGTGGGTGGGAAACTTACAGATTGTTATAAATACAGTTAAAGAGTTGGCTTTCATCAATGGTTGTGAGAATGAGTTAATTGTTATATGTTATTGTTAATTGTTGTAATTGTTAGGTACCCTTGTTAATGGTTGGATGATACGGTCTTGTCAAAAGTCCTGGTTAAGGGAGGGAAGGGAAGTGGGTGTTAACATTTGTGACCTGCTTAGCACAAAGGGATAACTGGAAGACAACTACTGGGCAACAGCAAGCCAACAAGAAAGCCCCAAGACAACGTGCCAATAGGGACATAATACTATGAGCCAGTAAGAACGCCCCAAGGAGGAGGGGCTAGGGAGGGTATAAGAACTGTATCCCTGAGCCAGAAGGTGTGCCCGTGGCTGTACCCTGGTTGTAGCAGACCATCCAGCACTGCACCCCCCTGCTTTGTTGGTTCATTTTTATCATCTGTCCCCTGTTGTCAGTTAATAAACCGTTAAAATTTTTCAATCTAGTGAGTGCGTCCAGTCTCTATTAAATAAGCCCTTCTCTATGCAAATGATTCTTGCTCTGTCCCATGATCTGTAAGAAGAGGACTTGGAGCTGGAGCTGTTTCTCTTCTTTCAGCCAAGAGAAGGATTTTATTCCTTTAAAACAAACAGCTGTCTGCCTTATTTTCCAGCTTGCCATGCTCCCTCTTCTAGAATAAATAGGATTCCACCCTGGACAAGGGTGGATCTCAATATGCCACTCCTAATCAGAAATGTGTTCAGGAGAAAAGAAGAGGAATTAACTTCCTCATAAATCATTTGCAATGAAAGGAGTTTAACAACTTTAAATGGATAATTTGGCTATTCCTTTAATGAGAAGGACGAGGTAATTACATTGACCTTGAAGATCACATTATTCTCCTTGAGCCAGAGGAAATAAGATATGAAGGATTGCCTCAGTTCTTGCTAAGCAAGGGGTGAAGTTACTGATGACTGACACAGTCAATAGCTCAATAGATATTTAATAATAGGTAATATCTAAATGAGACATTTGCTGTGTTGTCTGACTCATTTGCTACCTCCTAAGTGAAACATAGTGTCATAAAATATAATGAGTATGAAGTGATCCACAAGAATCATCAAGTCCAACTCCTGGCCCTGCACAGGACACCCCAAGAATCACACCATGTGCCTGAGAGCATTGTCCAAATGCTTCTTGAACTCTGGCAGGAAATTGTTTGTTCTTGTGCCTGGCTTTCCTTGTCTTTTATTTTTTGGATAGGTTAGGGCCCTTGGGTTTGATTACCATTCCTTCTTGTGGAGGCAAATGGAATGGATTGGAGGTAGGGATCTGAGCTGTCCCTTTGCACCCAGAATTTTATCCGGAAGCCAGTGGGCCTTGGTGAGAGCTGCACAATGCAGAGCCACAGGAGTTATGCCCTCAAACCAAGATGGTCCTAGAAAGCAGCCTTCTGTATTTGCCCAGTGGAGCAAAGTAGAGAAGTCCTCAAGGTTCACCTCCGAGCGTGATCGAACACCTCATGTAATCCCAAAGCTGAGTTACACTGAGCAGAAGTCCTGATTTAGAGCCACTCTGAGCTATTTGAGAAGATATCCTGCTATGACTGTTGAGGGTCTCTATATCATGGGAGAGCTGAGCATGTTGAATCAAAAATTGAGACAGCTCAGGAGCTGGGACAAGAAGCAGGGGCAGAAGGCAGGGATTTGTTTTATCCTATGTAGGTACCCCCATCCAAGCTGGCAGCCCACACTCAAGCGAGGGGACTGCTGTGTGTGAATTAGTTCATCCAGGGTTGAAGATCTGAAATGGGAGGATCATTCCAGAGAAGTAGTTCTTTCCCTCCACTGACTATTAAGAAGAGCCATGGCAACCAACTCCATGATGATCCAGAGAGATGAATCGAGTGCCACCATGGGTCTGTTCAGAGAAACAATTCTTTTAGCTCTGCTCCCAAACTGAAAATTTCAGAGCAAGTGCAACAAGAAATTACTCCCATTGTCCTTCTGAGTCCACATAGTTTCCAGAGTTTTCACTGTTCTACCTGGTTTTCCCTGTGGAACAAAGGCAGAGGCAAAGATACAAATGGGAATAAAGCTATGAACAAAGCCAATCTGTTTTTCCCTAATTTCTCTCTTTGTCAACCACTACCAAAGGTGGCAGACTGGAGAAAAAACACTGTAAGAATTGCAGGGAAACTGTGCAAAATGTCACTGCATGATTGACTCTTTCAGACACTGATGCTCTGGGCAGGTGCTGTCAGACGTGTCTTAAAGTTTAGGACTGAAATTCTCCTCCAGAAGTGCTGATTTGCAACTTGTCACACTGAGTTCTGCTCTTTCCCCTATCACCTGGAAAAGGAGACACACATCAGCATCATCTGTCACCTCTGCTCATTAAAATAGCATCCAAATGAGTTGGAGTAGTTGGGCAGCAGTAAGGTCACATGGTAAAAGGCTGAGGCTCTGATGGAAGCAGTATCTGCTACAAGAATGTAGGGCAGGGTCATGCACAAGCTTGAATGTCAGGTACACTTGAGCTGTAAGCAAGTCTGCTGTTAAAGGTACGTGCAAAGAAGTAGATCCTTGCTCTTCCGCCATTTATTTTCCCCCAGTTTTCCCCATTTATACCAGAAACTTCTTAGAGAAAAATCCAGTTTGATCTGGTACAGACAGATGTTATGACGGTCCATCCAGTATCTGAGCTTTTTCTAAATTTGCCTGCTAACCCCTCATATCTCCAACCAAACAAATTAATTCCTTGCTTGGCAACATCCCAGTGGGAACCACCGCTTGGTCTAAATAAAGCCCAAAGGAAGTTGTTTAAGAACAGGAGAGGGAAGGTTAAACAAAACTAAGCTATTTGAAGCTTGTGAAGGAGATTGTGGATTTGATGGGATAAGGAGTTGCCCTTCTGCAGTGTAGGTGGAGGAGAGGACTTGGCTCCATGGGAATGTGAGCTTGCCACTTTTCTTTTTCATTCACACCAACCAAAGCTCAGAGATCTTGCTGTGGGAAGATTCCTGCTGCCAGATGTCAAAATACTGAACACTGAAGACCCAGTAAGACTGTGCTCAGGTCTTTGTCCAAAATATGATCTCTGAGAGGTCTACAGAAGAAAGAGGGGGCAGGAAAAGTGTAATTAGCTAAAGCATAGGAGCCTAAAGCAGAGAGAACTGTAAGCATACAAGCAGCTCATTCATACTGTACAGCTTCCTTCCTTTTGGGTTGGACATACTCTAAAGAATAGCTTTGCTGAACCTAGCCATGGTCCAAGGTAATTAAATTGACTGTTAACATAATTGCAGCTGATAGCAGAGGGCATCTTTTGGTCTCTCCTGAAGGTCCTATGGCTCTCCCTTGCACATCTTCACCTACCTACTGCTGCATCTGGGTGTTGCACCAGCCTGCAGTCCCCCTCCAGAGGTCTCTTGCAGCAGAGCTTGGAACAAGGGAAATGTCCCCATAAAGCTCCTTGTTTGCAAGCATTTCTGTGATCAGACTTTGTCCTAACAGGAAAAGAGCCCAAATATGTGATGGAGTCAAACTCAGGGGCAGGCTGTGAGCAACAGAACAGAGCAAGGCTCAAGAGTTGTAAGAGAGGAGCAGAAATAAGGTGTGCAAAGGTGTGATTTGTGCATGGTAGGTAGGAAAGGTGTAAGTAGGACAGAAGAATGAGAGCAAACACGCGGCTGTGGGAGGAAATAGCACAGAAGCATGTGTTTGAAGGAAAGCAATCCCCAAACCCCATCCCAATTTGTTTCACACTAATTTCCCCACGCACTTGTTAGAAGGGAGCTGCCCTCCAGCATGAGGTGACAACAAGCCACTTACACTGAATTTGTTGAGCAAGCCACAAAACAACTCCCCCAGGAAGGACAATCATTGTGGATCTAATTAAAGCTTGTCACGCAGCTCTGCTCTGCTGACCAGCCTCTGTGTGAATGAGATGACCTCCATTAATTTTATCTGACAATGATCATTGCATCAGGGCCAAATCCCTACATGGGACTTGACACCCGCCAAGAGATGGACAAAACAGCCAGAGCTCTGAAGGTGCAGGAGGAAAGAGGCACCTGAAAACCCCAGTTATGCACTGGATGGGTCTGGCTGTTTCCTGTCCCAATGGGCTGAGGACACTACCTGCTTCCACGTTGGTGAGACAGCAGGCTGCTAGAGCAGAGCAGGCAGAAATGTCTGGAAAACTGGGTCTCCTCTACACAAAAGCATCATCAGCCCTCTTCTAGGAACATGGGACCAGCTCACACTGTCATTCACCTCCACCAGAGCAGTCTTTCAGAGAGTAGATGATTATTATTAAATGATAACTCTACTTAGATGTGGAAAAAAAATCTAAAGACATTACCTACACTTTGTTAATAATCACTGGGCAGATGTTTCTATCTCCCTACCTGTTTTGGGGAAGGATTTTGAGGCAGATCCTCTCCCTCCATGCTCCAGGGCTTCAAGCAGTAGAGCTAAATTCCAGTACCTATCCCCTGCACAGAGTTGTGTCAGGGGTCAGTGCTATGCTAACCATGTCCTGGTGACAGCTTGGAGCACCAGGAAAATAGCAGAAGGCTGGTCTAGGAAGAGCTGTCCAGCATGACAGAGCGATAAAGAGACACTGTCTACAGCCCCTGCGTCTCTGCTGGTGCTCCCTGATGGTCAGCAAATGGAAGGTTGAACATCACTGCCCTCATCTGCCTATTGGGAATGGTTCCTGCCCCATGTTATCCCTTCAAACCTGCTCAGAAATGGAGCAGAGATATGAGCCAAGCCACAGCTCAATCTGGCAACACAGCAACAGATAACTGAATGGTGCCCCAGGCCTCAGAGAAAGCCCTGGTGCTAGTTAATTGATTAACATGGAAAAATGGGAGCAGATTTTTGATCAAATTGTCCTTCATAAGATCTCTGAAGGAATGAGACCTGTGAGAATGCAAGAGGAATCTCATTAACCAATGTTGTTTATGAGTAGCATCTAAATAATCCCTCTGAAGACACATACACCCCTTAGGAACATCAAAGAACTGGGAAACTGCTGTGCATCTTCAGGTGGCAAACATGGGCCAGGGTGACCTCTGGGAATGTGATAGTTCCGTAGTGCATCTAAGGTTGAATCGGTGTGATTGACTTAAAACTGCTGTAAATTCACAGGTAAATAACCGGGAACACACACGCACCCACAAACCCACACACGTTGCTCTGTGTGGCAGCAAGACCAGAACTGTAAACCTCTAGGTGCAGCTGACGAGATCTTTCTTATTCTCTTGTTAGAATGTAACTCCCTTTTTAATATAAAAGCTTTTAAAATAATTTTCTTGTACTCACAATGTGAAGCCTCTGTAACTCTCTCAGGATCACCCTCCACACCAGAATCCAAAATTCTCTCCAATCAAAAAAATAAAAAGCATTGCCAAAATCCAGCCTTCTCATTAGCATGACCAGTTAATCAGTGCTTATGTCCCTGTTATTAATTTAACAAGTGTCTGTTGTACAGCAAACATTCCACCTGCTCTGATTCTTCTCTGCTTGCATGGTCCTGTTTGTGGAGGGGCTGGGCACGAGGGCCATGTGCTACTCTCCTGGCTCACAGGCTGCGTCTTCAAGCCATCCTGCTAGGTGGCCACTCAGGTGATTTGTGTGACATCCGTGGCCTGGGGATTTATAGCACAACCTTAAAGTATGAGAAACTGCAGCTGACGCTTGATTAAATTTGCTTGTTTCTTCTCTGAGTCCATCTCTGCTCTTATTGCTGATGGAAACAGTTTGATACTACAGCATATGAGGTCATTACAGATATCTAGTCTTGGAATCCAGAATCTGAGGAGAAAACATGGGGGCTTTTCCTTTTCGTTTGAGCAGACACTCAAAGCAATCTGGTATTGGAATCCAGGTTGTATCTGGTGAAACAGCAGCTGATCTCATCAAGACATAAGCAGCAAACTGTGGGGTCCCCCCCATCTAGGATGTGAGTGGGTGATTCCTTGAGCTCATTTAAGGTGGTACAGGAAGATGAGAGATTTGGGAACCTCTTAGGATCTACATGAAGACCAGAATTACATGAATAAGACCTTGGAAAAACATGAAAACCACAAGGTGAGAAGCAACGTTCAGTTGCTCAGCTCAGTCAAAGTCACTTGACTATAGCAACAGTTTTCTGACTCCTGATAGTCTGTCTACCTGAGAGTTCAATAATGAAATATTTTAGAGTCAACCAATCTGAGATGATCCTTATGCAGCCATACAAATCCAGGTATTTGTCAGGCAGAGAACCATGATTAGTGGGTGCTTTGATGCTTCTGAAAGGCATCAAAGAAGATATGAAAAACCTGTTATGGAAGAAGGTTTCCTGAGAAGCCAGTTTCCAAGAAGGTAGACTTGAAGTTCATTCCTTGGTGATGGTGATAACTAAGACAGAAGACAGCCAAGTTGAGTGTTTGATATGAAAACAAGTAAACAATAATCAAAGGAAAGAATTTGTGAGGGAGGCAGAGGGTTGTTTTGTCTCTTTCAAGCTGCTGACTAGAAGTTGGTCTCAGGCAGGAGATTCGAGGTCGTCACATTTTTAGTGTAAAGACTGGCTCTGTTCAATACCACCTTTTCTAGTAGCAACACTGAATTTCTGTTTGTCTCCCTGAATCTCCACATCTGAGAAATCTGGTTCTTTTTCCTTGGGCTACTTTTTTCCCCAGCACCTCTGTGCTGTTTATTGCACTAATTGTCTCCTGTGTCAGGCAATTTGATTCCAGCACAGATGATGTGCTGCATCACCTCAAGATAACTTTACTGAAAACAATGGGCTAGATTATTTGTTTAATGAGGGCAAGAGCCCCAGTTAAACCAATAGCTGTAGCTTTTACCTTACTGGTAAATCAACCAACTTACCTCATCTGCAGATCCAGCCATATGATGCTATGTGAGGCAGCAAGTCACAATACACCAATGGAAAATCAAGGCCACTTAATACTGTCAGGGTTTATTACAGAAAAAGAAGCAGTTCCTTTGAGTTGGAATTACAACAAAGATATTCATGTTCTGATCTGACTCCTCCAGCTCAATGTGGTATCTCTGGAAGATGGGAAGATAATAATTCTATGTGTAAAGAATGTCTGGCAAACTGACAGGGGGTTGGGGAGGGGGGGTTTGTTTTGTTTTTTTCTTTTTAATTACTGGAAAGTAAGATGGGAAACTGGCTCCCTACCTAAGAACTGGAGCTAAAAGCATTTCATGATGAGAAATAACTTAAGCAAACATCCTTCCCCTTATCTCTCACAGTTCCTTTAGGCTCGTTTTGATTTATTTTTCTTCTTAGGACCAAACCCTGTGTAGTTAATAAGCAGAGTGATAAAAAGAAAGCAATGTTCCATATCCAAACTGATGTATTTCTGCTCTGAGCACAATTTTACTAGCATGTCTCTTAAGGTCTCACTCGACTTCTCTCTCTGTTTTGTATTTCCTTAGGTGGTTGCACATCAGATAAAAAGGAGAAAAAAGAAAATCAGGCTGAAAGGTGGGATGTAAGATGTGAAGATGTAGAGAAGGAAAGGTACATGGTATGGTCCCTGTAGACAGGCTGAGGGAGAGGCAGAAGTGGTCTGCAGCTGGCATTGGTTTGACAGTGTAAGAATTTCACAGTCACTTCTTTTACCTCCCATCCCAGTCCTGTCCCAGTGTTGAAGGTCTCAACCTGCCATGACCCTGCCCTTGGGGTGCCCTTATATCATTATTGATGCTATTGGTTGAGCCCTGCACATTTCAGCTTTGAGTTCCTCTGTCTTATTAGTGCTTGCATGAATTATACTTCCCCTAGGAGCAGAAAAAGTGTTCAGGCACAAAGGGATGAGCTCCTACATGGTGTGAGGAGATCTCCCCAGTTGGCTGCTGTATCTGTCTACCATGGAGGTTGCCACAGAGTAGTTATTGGTCTCAGAACACATGAGCTAGGACCCTCTACAGGAGGATTTAGATTCCTTCTTTGCTTTAGCTTTCAACACCCAAATAAACAAGCAGCCACAGATGTCATGTTCCTAATGCCTGAAGACACAAGCACAAGGTCACATTACACTGTCTTGAGATACTGCTCATCAGCAGCCCACAGATAATGAGGGGTAATCTAGTTTAGGCTCATCCTCTCCACTCGTGAGCTAAACTGAGACCAGTAATAGTGCTTTTGCCTGGCAAAGAGGTCACATCCAAGAAATTGCTGTGGCTCAGCTGATTTGTTGTAATCTGCTCATGCAACAAGCACCAACCATTTCCAAGGCTGTTGTAACAGCTTGCTCCTAGGAAAGCAGTTACAGCTTGGCAATGAGACCATTTAGCTTTAAAGCAAAGGCTCCTCAAAGAGCACCGTTGCCTTTAAGGCTGGAAGAAATAGGCTCTTGACCTCCATCTGGTTCAACAGCTATTGCTGAGAAGAAATAGGACTGCAGCAGGGATGTTTACAAAGCAGGGGGTAACACGTGGAAATGTCACGCCTAGTTTAATTCAGAACATAAAACCAGTAGATTCCTGCTTGCATTTTCAAAAGCAGGCATTCGTGACTCAAGTACATTAATGAGTTTCATCTTGTTGCCCTGCATATTTGATATAGTCTGCTGTCCCAGGGCGTTTAAAAGAACTAGGTTGGGTGCTTGGTTTTTGTAACCCACGATATTTTCTTTATTTTTCTTTATCTTTGATTTCACCTAAGGTTTCCATTTGTTCAGCCTATTAAACCCACCAAAGTGAGATATTTGAAAATCCTATTGTGCCTTGCAGAGCTCAGTCGCAATGGATTTCACAGGCCACGCTGCCCCTGTAAAAGAGGAACGGGATTTGGTCTCGCAAGACCTTGCTGAAGTACATCAGTTTAATTAGGGAATATTTTGCAAGGCTGGAAAATAATTATTCTGCTTAGGAAGTGGAAATGACCAAAACTTGCCTCATTAATGTTGATTCACTGTAGCCAGCACACAGTGAGTAGAGACTGGAGCTCCCTGATGAATGGCACTCCCTTCACGCCAACATACTCTGCATCCATAATGGCTGAACAAGGCTCATTTTATGGGAGCAGTGGTGCGGAGAGGAGGCAGGACCGTGGGCACACAACCTGTACACGGACCAACACCTGTGCAACCCCAGAGGCTTGGGTCATCCCCTCAGGACTGCCCCCAAGCCCTTCCTGAATTCTGCTCTGAATCAGGCAAGAATGGCAAATTAAGGGAAGGGAAAAATTTGGGATTAAAGTTGGGAATTGCCTTCAGTGATGTCTTGGCTGCCCTTTTATTACCACTGGTCTCAGATACACCTTTGCCCCAGACCAGAAGTCTCTGACCACTCTGTGTCTTGGCCCCCGGTTCCGGGTTGGCACATGATCCACAGCACCTTTCAGCATCAGACATAGGGCACACGGGAGGACACAACCCCACCTCATATACGCTTCTCCCAAATGGACAAATCCGTGTGTCCTGGGTACATACCTGCAATGACAGGGAGAACTGACATCACGGAATATGAATCCTAAGGAAGACAGGGTTTGCTGTCACCAACTGACTTTGATGCAAATGTCAGGACAGCCCAGAAGAGGACACCTCTGACAGAGGTGTTTGACTTGTACCGCACAAAATCCTTCATTGAGCTACAGACTTGTGTACAACAGCTGAGATAGCTAAGCCTGCTATTTCTACTCTCCACCAGCCCTTGGGGGAGGTCTCATGGACTCACAAACATCAATAGACCAGAGGATTAAACTGTTCTTCTGGTATACGACACAAGGGTGTGACCTTTAGAGAGAACCAAAGCACTGCCCAACACCTTTGGGGTTAATTGCTGTGTTAAACTGATTTTTGTCTACCTTCCTAAATACCTGGGAGAAAATCCTCTTGCTGATTTGGAACATGAGGCTTGGTGAAATTTTAGTGGGGCTGTACCTCAATCCTTTATAACTGGCATAGGCAGTCCAAGTCAGCGAGGGGTTGTCTCATTTTATTTAGAGCCGCGATACATCATCTGATTACTCTAAGGCAGGCACCTAAAATCGGTTGGGAAATTACGTTAGCAGTGGCCATTTCTTTTCTGTGACTAAAACGGGGAGCTGAGAGTGGCTCAATCAAATGGAGTGGAGATGTTTGCATTTAGATGTGTGAAGGAAAATGAAGTTAATCCCACTCAGTGATGGATGTGGCTTGCATATAGCTACACAAGAGTGCAGGAAAAGGAGACTCTTGCATTGTATGCATACATCACAGAAAAAGATGGAGATTGTGTTAAGAAAGCAGAGGAAAAAGCAGGAAAGAAGAAAGGAGCAAAGCCCATGCTCTAGGTGACCCAATGAGCCAATGGATCATTTTTGGACCCCTTTGCCATTCAAATCATTGCATCTGAAATTCAGTCTTAATAATAACCAGGGCATCTTTATGACCCTTAATGAGTAGCTGCTCCTTTACTCTATGAAATAGTGTCACCTTCTGCTGCAGCAAAGCATGGGAAATGTCTCTGTTGCAAACTGGTTTGCTGAGGGCCAATTTTCTTCCTTCTTTCTCCCGAGTTTAATTCAGCAAGTGATATCCTGTACAAAGACATGCACAAGCCTTGAGGACAACTGAGATAAGCAGTGAACTGTACTCTCCTCTCAGTACCAAAGTTCATCATAGTCAGAAAAAGCAAAACTGGAGGGCCATTTTTTCCCAGGGACTGAGTGGAATCTGAACAACTGGATCCTTCACAATCGCAAGGGTCAGTAACCGCCAGTCCATTCTGACAAAGAAACCTTCAGTAGTAAAATAAAACCTTCCCTGAGCAAAATGTTCCCTATCCAAGGAAAGAACCACTCCTTTTCAGTCTAGTGGGGTTCTTTTAATGTTTGTTTGTTTTTGGCTTTTGGGGTGGGGTTTTTTTTTGTTGTTGTTTTTTGTTTGATTGGTGTTTTTAGTTATATTTAATGGCAAAGAAGAATAAAAATAGGGAGAGCTTGGTGGCTCCACTTACAGTGAGAAATTTCTGATCAGCTCTCTGTCTGGTGACCTCTTCAGATGGATATGACCTTTTGGAAAAAGCTACTTTTTCACTTACTCCAAGGAATGAATCAGAACAGAAACACCACTTTAAATCAGGTTCCTTTGACTTCCTTCCTCTGGAGAGAAGGAAAGCAAATTCTTTGTGTAGGCAGTGATTTATATACACAGAGTCATCCAAAGCAGCCAACAACAATAACCCGAGCATCTCTAGTTTTCAGACACCACATATCACAGTCATGTGTTCAAAGATATCCATAAAAAAGAACAATTTTCCATCTTAGAAAAGAGCTCTGTTTTTGACCTGTTGGGAACCACGTGTTGCTGGCAGGCCAGCAAGGCCCTTTTCATCTCAAACATCTACATTTCCATCTCTTTGCACATGTAATTTTGCACCTCATTGCTCCTAATTGAGTGGTTTTGAAAACCCACCTCGTAGAGCTATAATTCTCTGCCATGGCCACAGTGTCAGAGAAAATAAGTTCTCAGACGCTTCTCTCTATAAATAATTCTGCTGCTGTGAGGTTATCCACAGGGAGTGTTGACAACTATGTCATTACTAGCCTATTTCTCCCTTTTCTATCAAATTGCTTGTTTCTTCCCACAGCCTCTTCCTAAAAGCAAAGGTGCAGGATTGCAGGGCTTCCTAAACACCATTTTCAGCATCTTCTTCCTCCCACAATGGACACCACAGATGTTGCGGGAGCTGTCATCTTCAGGATGGGACTCAGGAATGAGACTCACATTAGCCTGAAATCTATCATAGCAATTTCCTGGAGTGAAAGGATGTCACGTCTAGGTCTAGTCACAAACTTCAGCTCAAATAATTTTATCCTGCTAACCCAAAGTCCCTCTAACAGTTTCAGCAGGACATGAATTGTCTTGCTAATACTCTGCTGTGGTTTATCTCAGAGACAGATGCATTTTGGTGGGGAAGGCGATTTCTGTAGATCTGGCCATCAAAACCAGTTGTGAGTTTTGGAGCAAACACCATAATGTCAGTTTTTCTCAGGTAAGCATCAACAGCCTGGTTTCCAGCAAGGAAATAATTCAGGTATTCATACTACCTACTGAAGAGGAAGCTGAAAGTGGGTAGATTTGGATTGGATATTAGGAAGAAATTCTTTACTGTGAGGGTGGTGAGGCACTGGCACAGGTTGCCCAGAGAAGTTTGTGGATGCTCCCTCCCTGGGAGTGTTCAAGGTCAGGTTGGATGGGACTCTTGAGGTCTAGTTGGCAGGATGGTGTCCCTGCTGATGGCAGGGGTGTTGAAACTAGGTGATATTTAAGGTCCCTTCCAGACCAATCTCATTCACGCTATGAATCTATGATTCTAAGCTTCAAGGTCACAATATTTACTGTCTGACCCAAGAAACCATGCCCCAGGTACTGAAGGCAAACCTTCACCTCTTGCTGTCACTTCCCCACAAACCATCATCATGAAGCAAATAGTAGTGCAGCACAGATTTAAAGGTTCTACATTGCTTTTGTGCCAAGTCATCAAGTACTTGCATGCTCTGGTTTCTACCACCTTTATATTTAGTTCATAATTAAACCAGCAAGGGACATAAATAGCTGACAGCTTAAAAGCACCATCTTACACTCTTTTCCTTGCTTTATAAACACAGACTTTACTTCTCACATAAACTACAGAGCACAGCTATAACTCACTGTCCCCAGCTCTGCCGGTTTTTGCCTGAGTCCAGGGTATATTATAAGCAGATGAAATGCTTTTAATTTTTTGCTTTGAAATTTGTCTTTTTAAGCCAAAGTAAGTAGCTTTGTCCATTCTGAGGATTGCTGGGTACATCTCCGAGCTGGAACAGAGTCTCAGCAAAGCACTGTGCTCAGGTCAAGGTAGTACAAGGATTTTTATCCCAATATGATGTGAGCCACAGTTCTCTATGAGTAAGTTAGAGGAAAGAACTAGTTGACCTTCTCCAGAACAGATCAGCTCTGATGAAAGAAGTTAGTATATTTTTCTTAGCTTGGACATCCCCCCTGCCAAGGAAAAATTCTGCTGATACAAAAGGTCCTGGAGGATGGAGGGATGGAGGGATGGAGCTGAAAGATGTCAGAGTGAACATCTAACTTTGAAGCTTTTTCTTGGGCATTTGGCTCTACAGAAGATTCACGGTGCAGTGCCTGGAGTGGGAAAGCCCTGACTAACTAGGTGCTTGTGCCAAGGTGCCCCTGCCCTGGGATATAGGGCAGAAAAGCTAAATTTGGGGTCTTCGAGCACCCTCTGCTGGCACATTCCCCAGGAAGCAGCTGGGGCGGGATCGGAGATTTCACCACGGCCAGGTCTGGGAGCAGAAAAATGCTGCTGAAGAAATCCCAAGGTCTCCTTTGAGCCTCCATGGGGGAATGGAAGAAGGGGAAACAGACAAAACCCACTCCTTTTTCTGCAATCAGAACAAGCAGTGAGGTGGGGTAGGTGTCATCTTCCCAGCAGAGAAAACAAGGGACAGAGAAGGAGATGATGGTTCCAGCCACATGGCACAGACAGCAAACCAGGATTACTTGGGTAAGCCCCCTATTCCAGCGGGGATTTTGGATTGTTTTAATATATATCTTTGTTGTTGACTTGCTGGGCATCACTGGGAGGAGGGTAAGCTTCTTCCACTCCACCTTGGGAACCAACAGGCTGTTGGTAGGCAAATATCCTAGGTCTGGGCAGAAATCTGTGCTGGAAGGGGAATAAGTTGAACTTCTGACTTTCTGACCTTCAGGTTAGTAGATAAAAGGTGGAAAGACAGCAACCACCTCCTTGCCTACTCCACTTTGAGAGAGGACTAAAGCTTTCTGTACCATGTGGGGCAGTCCTCAGCATGGCATATGCATCCCAGAGATCAGAGGGGTTTTCCCTGTGCCGGGTTCTGCCTGCTGCCTGGTTTGGCAACCCCCATTTTGTACCAGCTGCTTGTCTTCACACAGACAGAGACTTGGGATCCCCATTTGGCCAAGGGAACATACCATCTGACCCCTTTTGTGTGTCCCTTAGCATCTGTGTTGGCTTTTCTCTTCCAAGATTCTACTCTTCCAGGATTTAGACATCTAAATTAGGTGTCTACACGTGCTGTGTTGGCCTTTAGGTGCTTCATAGCAGCTCATTCTCCATAGGGCATTCTCAGGCATTACCTCAACCATCTTTTCGCTCCTTTATTGCCTTCCGATGCATCTGTCACCTGTGTCCTATTTTTAAAATCACAACCCCACAGGCCGTAGTGGCCTTCAACAGCAGCTTGGCTCTTAAGTCCTGAAACAGTATCCTTTGGGGCAGATCTGATAGGAGAGATCTGTATAGGGGATTCTTGGTTGCTGGATTCCATCTTGTTCCCAATTGTGGATCTCACTTGTTCCACCACACCTCCAGGTCCAGCAAAACCTTACAGTTGAGCTGTATGGTCAAAATTTGGTTCTCTGTAAAATCATAGAATCATAGAATCATGGAATATCCTCAGTTGGAAGGAAACCACAAGGATCATCAAGTCCAACCCTTGGCCACATACAGGACAATCCCAAGTTCGCTGTATGTGTCTGAGAATATTAACCAAGTGAACTCTGTCAAGCTTGGTGCTGTGACCACTTCCCTGGGGATCCTGTTTCAGTGCCCAACCACCCTCTAAATGAAGAACCTTTGCCTAAAATCCAACCTAAACTTCCCCAGACACAGCTTCATGCCGTTCCCTCTGGTCCCATCATTGGTCACCAGAGAGAAGAAGTCTGTGGAACTAGAAAGGATGTCTTTGTCCATGGGGACCAGCACTCTCTTTTCCTTCATAAATCATTTCCTTGCATGGGGACACAATGTTGGAGCATTTCTCCTATTCATGCAGACAATAGTGTTTTGCTGGAAGGAGATAAACTATCTGCATATAATAGCAGATCAGAAGTGACTGGGACAACAGCCAGAGATATGTAAGTGGCATATTGATTTTTACGTGCTGCAAATAGCAAAAGGCAGTTGTCTCTTGATATGCTTGGATTAACAAAGCGCAGCATTTGGCACTGAAGTGTTGCTGCCACAAAGCAGAAGATAGAACCGTGGTCTCTTGGACTTAGACACAAAGCAGGCTGAAGGAGTTAAATGCCTGCAGTCTCATGGAAAGCTGGCTGTGAGGCATTAATCAAAAATGAGTCACCAAATCATCCTCTACTGAGCCTTTCCCTGTTCTCAGTTATCTCTGTGCTGCCATGAATCTAACACTGTGGGAAGGTGAGGAAGTGGTGCTGGAACTAGGGTGAGTCCCAGTTCTTGGGATTGTTCAATACAGGGGATTCTTACTCCGAAGTTTTAAGCACATTTCTAACTGTCTTAGCTTGGAAGAAAAAATTAAAAAGAAAATCAAGAACCTGATATATCTCTTACAGGGAAAAGAAAAAGGAAGAAAAGTCCTAAATAGCTTATTGGCCCTAAACAAGAAGGGGATAATGAACAGCAGGAGGAACGCAGGGTGGAAACCACAGCCTCATCAGAGAATCACAAAATCACAAAAAATGGCTGGGGTTGGAAGGGATGTTTGGAGTCCAACCTTGCTGCTGAAGCACGCAAGAAAAGAAAGCTCTAGAGATGCAGAAGACATCTCAGGATATGGAAGATGCCCTGAGATGCAGAAGATGCCAGGATTCAAAACCTGATGTCTGAGATGAACCAGCCCTACTCTAACCTATGCAAGCTGCAGGATCTTCCTGCAATATGGATAAGGCACTTGGAGTTCCAGCATTGAAACAAAAGCCCTATACAATAGGAATGTATTTTCCCAGGTACCAAGCAAACAGACATGAGTAAATGGCCTCACGTTGTGCCAGGAGAGGTTTAGACTGGTTATCAGGAAAAATTTCTGCTATCCAAATTTCAGTGAAGGGGTTGTCAAGCATCACAACAGGGTGCCCTGGGATGTGGTGGAGTCAGCATCCCTGGAGGGATTTAAAAGATGTGTGGATGTGGCACTTGGACACATTGTTTAGTGCTGGGTTAACAGCTGGACTCGATCTTAGAGGTATTTTCCAACCTTAATGATTCTATGGAAATAAAGATCCCCTGTGGCAGCTCCTTGTTAGCAACAGCACAGCACAACAAAAGGAGGAAATGGCAGAGTATTGTTCTTCATTTTAGACACCCACGTGGCACAGAACAGAAGCTTGTCCTAACTACATTTTCAAGAACTTTTATGTAGGAACTAGTGCCCCTACTAAGAAGCACAAAGACACAGGTGAGTAGATGGAATTGGCAGTGTTGGATTAGCAGTTGGAATTGATGACCTTAAAGGTCTTTCACAACCTAAATGTTTCTATGATTCTATGATTTGAGTCCTCTTTTCAGACAGCAAGAACAGCTTAGAAACTGCTTCAGCCTTGGAGCCAGACCTGTTGAGCACCACTCAGCACCGCTAAAATGAATGCAATCATAAGACAGGTATGAAATAGAGGGGTGCCAGGTTGGGGTGTGATGCACAGCAGTACCTCTTTGGTTTGTGCAGTGCTGTCCCACCTTTGAAAAAGAAGAAGGTCTGTTCATTTGGGGCTATGAGAAACCTGGTCTAATGGAAGGTGCTCCTGTCCATGGCTGTGGGGTTGGAATTAGATGATCGTTAAGGTCACTTAAAACTCAAATCATTCTGCCATTCTATGATTTAGGAGCACATTATCTTTTTAAAGTGGCCATTTCAAATTGCAAGATAATCTATTTTATTTTCCCAGAATCCCTGGAGAATAAATCTTGCATCCCAGATTGCTGAAACAGGAGGTTTCCCACCTGCTGGTAACAATCTTCTTCCTCCCTCCTTCTCTCTCATGACCTCCTTCTCTCTCATGTCTCTTTGGGATAATAAGTCAGGCCCACTAAGAAAATCCCCAGGCTCTGCTTCCTTGAGTCCTGCTCAGTCATGTAGATGAGCTCTAAGTCCCAACCACCTCCTCCTGCTCAGTTGAGGGCAAACCACACTGTCCGTGAGCTGAGGCAAAAATTAAAACCAGGTTTTACACCATGGTTTCAACTTTACCCTGCGTCCCTGTATGCAAGGTTCCTCTCTGCACTTTCAAATTAGGAGGTATGTCAGGCTTGTGGAACCAAGCCCAAACTTTCCTGAGAAAACACACCAGAGTCAAAGCATGTTTTGAAAATAAATAGCAAAGCTGGCAAGCAAGGGCAATGGAAGATGGAACCGGCATTGTTAGAAGCTGGTAGGAGTAAACTAAGAGGGGCTCTGCAAGGCAGTTTCACACAGGACTCAGCCTCCTGCCAACAATATCTGGGGAATATTGCTCAACGACCAAAAGAATAAGCATTGAGTCTTGGGAAGGGAAGAAATTAGAAGTGTCTGTCTAGGCCACTCCAATAACAGGAGGAATAATAATAGAGTGGGAGAAATAAGTGTGGAGTGAGGGTTAAAAAGAAATACAAGGAGAAACTGGGCAGGAGAAAAGCACATCAGAGTTATAAAAAGAGACAGAGAAGGGAATTTTATTCATGAGCTTTCCAAACACATTTGCCATTATCGCAGGCATGAGAATATTATTCTGCTGCTGTCAGGGGGCACGTGATAGGACTCCAGCCATCAGAAAATCACTGCCAGCTGTCAGAGGGCCAAGCCATTAAGGGACATGGGCCAACACCAATCACACTGTCAAGAAATACACTTGCTTGTCAGGGGATTAACAATCTGGCCTCCAAAGCCTTCAGAGAGCATTGGCTTCAAAACTGGAGACAGTCATGTGAATAGTGCAGTCCCTGACAATGGAAGCAGTTGGTAGAAATGCTCCTTTTAAGTACAGGAGTAAGGAGTACAAGGAGGAAGGTGTTCAGCTGTTTCTGGTTGGCTTTGATACATAAGGAGCTAGGGGTAGTAGAGGGCATCTTTGATTTGACAGCATTAAAAAACAAAACAATTAAATTCATCCAGAAGCACTGCTTAGCCTTTGACCAAATGGATTGATGCACAACAGTGACCTCTGAGTGCATTGCAGCTTTTTTTGGGAAGACTGGCATGAGAGTCCAGTAAATCTGTGCCAGAGTCTTATCAAATTTTATCCCTCTTTCATCTAGTAGTACTCTAACCTATGACAGTTGCACCTCTTCGTGAACAGGGCACATGGTTTGGGTAGCAAAACTGGTGCAGACAATTCAGTCCCCAGCCTTGTTCAGCAATGGTCCCAGAGAAAAGCCAGTCCTAGAACCAGTAGAGCTTATTCTGTGGGTGCTTTTCTTATTTTACAGGTGATGAGCCTAGACATAGCTTTTGAAGTCTAGCCTACAAATAAGTCAGTGTATCCATTTCCCTGAGACAGTCACAATCAAGGTTCTACCAGAAAGCTACAAAACTATATTAATATAGATCACAGAAATCACACGGTGTTCATGGAGGGTGTTCCACGGTTTGTGTTAAGCATATTGGGTCAAGTATAAACCATACATAAGCATTGCCTAACTTTTAGGTCACACCTACTGTGGCATTTGAACTCAAGCACTGAGTAATTCAGACTGTCCACAGCTGCCATGCTCAGCAGTCAGTGCAAGGAGAAGTTGTCCAAGACAGGAATTCAGTGTTATATCATATTGACTTACCATTGTAGTCATAATGCTTTAACACAGGCAGAATTCAGTATATGATTCATGACCATGATATAACTTCATACGTTATAATAAGGTAATTCACATTGCAATTAAATAATTATGTCACTTTTCAGAAAAGTGTGTCATTATAGACCCACTCTCACCTGAAATTTTGATGTGACACACCTATGAATTTTGAATGGTCATAGAATCAAAACATCATTTAGGTTGCAAAACACCTCCAAGATCATCAAGCCCAACCTTTGACCAAACATCACCATACCCATTAAACCACAGCACTATGTGCCACATCCTGTGGTTTCTTGAACACTTCCAGGGATGGTGACTCAACCACATTCCCTTGGTAGCCCATTCCAATGCTTGACAACCCTTTCAGTGAAGAAATTCTTCCTGATGTCCAAAATGAACCTCCCCTGGCACAGCTTAAGGCTGTGCTCTCTTGTCCTGTCACTAGCTGACTGGGAGAAGGGGCTGACCCCTACCTGGCTACAACCTCTTTCAGGCAGTGGATGAGAGCATAAGGTCTTCCCTGAACCTCCTTTTCTCCAGACTGAACACCCCCAGCTCCTTCAGCTAGTCCTCACATGACCCACTCTCTAGACTAAAGGTTCATTGCCCTTCTCTGGACACATTCCAGCATCTCAGTGTCTTATCCTGAGAGGTTCAGGACTGAGCACAGGATTCAAGATGCATGCAGGTTCATGGGGATAATCACTGCCCTTGTCCTGCTGGCCACACTATTCATGATACAGTCCAAGATGCCATTGGTCTTCTTGGCCACTTGGACACACATTGGCTCATGTTTGGCCAGCTGGTTGTCAAACAGCACCTGCAGGTCCTTTTTCACTGGGCAATTTTCTAGCTACTCTGCCCCCCAGCCTGTAGTGCTGCCTGGGGTTGTTTTGATCCAAGAGCAAGACCCAGCACTTGGCCTTGACCCATGGATCCAGCCTGTCCAGATCCCTCTGGAGAGTATTCCTGCCCTCCAGCAGATCAAAACAGCCACCCAACTTGGTGTCATCTGTGAACTTACTGAGGGTGCCCTCAATCCCCTCATCCAGAACATCAATAAAGGTATTAAACAGGACTCTCCCCAACCCTTTCTCCTGGGTTACTGGAGGTCTCTTCTGCTCCCCATCCCTATCTACCAGGTCAGGGGGCCAGTTGTCCTAAAGATAATTTGCCTTACTGTTAAAGACTGAGGTGAAGAAGGTATTAGGTACCTCAGCCTTATCCTCATTCTTGGTGACAATGTCCCTCCCTGCACTCAATAAAGAACGGACATTTTCCTTGGCCCTCCTTTTGTTGTCAATGTGTTTATAAAAACACTTTTTATTATCTTTCACAGCAGTGGTCAGATTGAATTCTAGCTGAGCTTTTGCTTTTCTAATTTTCTTTTTACATGACCTAGTGGCATTCTTGTATTCTTCCTGAGTTGCCTGCCCCTTCTTCCAAAGGTCTTAAACTCTCTTTTTTTCCCAGAGTTCCAGTGAAAGCTTCCTGTTCAGTCAGGCGGGTCTTCTTACCCAGTTTAGATTGGATATCAGGAAAAATTTCTTCACCAAAAGGATTGTAGAGCTTTGGAACAGGCTACCCAGGGAAGTGATGGAGTCACCATCCCTAGAAGGATTTAAAAGACATATAGGTGTGGCACTTACGGAGACGGTTTATTTGTGAGCTTGGCAGAGCTGGGATAGTGGCTGGGCTTAACAAGACTTTTCCTACCAAAATCATTCTGTGATTCTGTGACTCACTTCTATGACATCAGCTCCACTTCTTGGTAGCTGATGCCACAGTAAAGTAGGATCCCTGGTAGAAGAGCTCCAGAAAATGGCTTTCTTTCCCTGCATAGTAATGAGCTGTCCTACTGAGGCAGATCATCAACTATTTACTGTGGAAATGGAGGGACACAAGTCACTCCAGAAGAAAGTGGGAAGTGGAAATGTATTACTGTATTTCTCTGTGTTTCCTTTTATCCCCCTTTTAGTGGATAGGTCTGAAATATCCAAGCTATGCTAATAAAGTAAATTTGAATTGTCTGAGCAACCTCTTTTCTTAATGACTTGTTAAAGAAAAGAGTTTGTCTGAGGTGTAACTTGATTAGCTCACTGGTAATTAACTGATATCCAGAAAAGTAACAAAGGATTTTGTCAAGTAAATAATGACTTGATCTTTCCTTTCCTCCTCCATCCTGCAGTAAATGAAAGAAATATAACTTTACATGAGCAGAATGTGCTTCATTTCTAGGCTAAATAGAAAAATTTGCATATGTTTGGGGTAAATATGCCATTTTTCTAGAGATCAAGGAAAAGAATAGCAGCTGCCTCCCCACTGTTGGTGCAGTACCACTGAAGATATTTCCAATTTTTAATTTTTTTTTAACATTTGACATTTTAATATATGTGCATCTGCTTACCACTGAGACTCTGCTTGTTCCTAGAGATTTTCTCCTTTTGTTCCAGAGATTTTTCAAGAGTAGCAATATAAGGAAATTGCTTTTGCTGTCCATGAGACCAAGTGACAAGAAGTGCACAATTGGATGGATAGGGTTTATAGAGTATGATAAATCAACTTCCATGTTCAGACACTAACTGATTCATTACACAAAATGCAGTTGAAGGTTGGTTTATGGGTGCTTTCTTCCTTAAACTGAAAGTTATAAGAAAAGGACAAACACTGGCAATAGCAAATTATTCCAAATCCATTCCTACTGCTGTTTTAGGATAAAAAATGTTTCAGCCCTTCTCATTCACCAATCAAATTAGCATGTCTTCCAGCCAGTTTCTTGCTTCTTGACAATATTTTTCCTTCAAAATTTGTCTTAAGTAACCCTTGTATCATTGGGACTTCTGTTCCTGCAGTAGGTGGTCACTGAGCTGTCCTTGAGCAATCTCCAACTGATCACAAGAGAGCTGGGCAGGGACTTTTTACAGGGGCATGCAGTGACAGGACAATGGGAGATGGTTTTAAGCTGGAAGAGGGTAGGCTTAAATGGATAGTAAGAAGAAATTCTTTAATGTGAGTGTGGTGAGGCACTGGAACAGATTCCCCAGAGAAGCTGTGGATACCCCATCCCTGGAAGTGTTCAAGGTCAGCATGGATGGGGCTTTGAGCAACCTGGTCTAGTGGAGGTAACCCTGTCTCCCATGGCAGGGATGTTGGAACGAGATGATCTTTAAGGTCCTTCTAACAGTAACCATTCTATGATTCTATGATCATACACTCAAATTGGTATGACTGGGAAGGACAGATACACACCAGGAGTTCACACTTGAAATCAGTGATACCAGAAACTTTAGCAGTATGAATGTAGATGGGAGAAGGCCTCAGCTTGAGAAGCTTTGGCTGGACAGGTTAGAAAACTGATGTTGACACCCCAAAGCTTGCTACTGATGGCAGCTGCCTGCACAAGGTAACTGCTACCATCAGGAAATTCCTGTCTAATCCACCCAATGGCTTCAAACACTGTCAAGTCACATAAAACATGGAGATTCCAAAATATTTCCTGCAGGGCTGAAAACGTGTGTCGGAAAACAACTCTCTTACCTCTCCGCCTCAGCAATAATACTATGTATAGACTCCTATGTTAACTGCAAGCTACCAGTGCCATCCCTTCTCTTCCCCAACTTTAATGATTCCATGATTCTATGATTCTAAGTGAGACTGCTTTCCTTAAATTCCTCAATTCCAGCCATCTGAGGCCAAAGCAAGTCCAAGAGCCAATTAGGTATGCACCTTCCATGGATGCTGTGCGTGTAGAAAACCTAACAGGAGCTTCACTGGCCTCAAACCAGAGTTCTTTTTCAGAAGAGAGTAAGGGCTTGGGATTCATGACCTTACCTAACCTCATCCAGCCAAAAAAGCTTAACTCAGTTCATAAAATCATAGACATTTAGTGCTCTTGGAGACAAAGCACGTGAGCACCATGTGGGATACAACATGTAGGGAAGTTCCAGTGATCCAAGGCATCCTCCCTGGCCTTCAGCTGTTGCTCTGAAAGAATCTCCAATGACACAAGATGCCAGCATTTAAAAAAGTGAACTGAGCCTGTAAAGCAGGATTCAAACTGAAATTAACACACACTTAAATATTGTTACAAACCTTGTGTAGTCTCTTCATTTTGAGATCTGTCTATGTAAATTAGCAGGCAGAAAAAGACAGCTTGCTATGTTTTTTCCTAAAGAGAAAGCTGTTTACAAGTGTAAACAATGAACTGTTATGGCATTTGCTTTGCTATTTTAAAGCACTAGAAGAATTCCAAGGCACAAAGACAAACCAACTCCCAGACTCCTTTGAAAGTCAATGATATTGAGGCACACGCCATTTGTACTTCTGAAAAGTCTCCTTCACTTGATAGATTTTCATTTGATGTTTCAGCTTAAACCAGTGTATGTTTACCATAGACATTTTGCAGCTGATAAGGGCTCTGATTCACACATAAGGGTGAATTAAGCTCTGATAACTGGAGAAGAGCCCTCCTTCCACAATTCTCCCTGTGTCAACTGCTTCTCCCTTGGGAACAGATGAACAGCAGGCTTATCTCCTCCCTTACCAATTTCTATCCTGAAAATTAGTGCAAAGTGACATTGCAGTGGGTTAGGTTCAATAACTGGGCAGAAACACCAATTAATGTAGTGGTTTCAGTTTACCATCCTCACATGACACCAATTTAATGTAGTGGGTTGAGTGCTCTGGCCAAACACCAGTGCACCCACTAAACTTACTCATTTTCTGCTGTGAGATAAGGATTAGGAGAAATGCAAAGCTGGCTCAAAACCTTAAAAGGTGTAAAGACAGTTTTATTAACAGAACTAAAAGGAAAATAATAAGAACCAGAATAAATCTTCAGACACTTCTCCTCCCCCCACTTCATTTTTACCTTCCCACCAGCAATGTAAAGAGACAAAACCTGAGACTTTCAGGCAGTTTACCACCTCTAAAATAGTCTTTCATCAGTTCAGTTAGGGAGAGGAGTCTCTCCTGCCATGCCATGGAGACTTCTCCACAAGAAAACAGTTCTCTCGTGGCTCCAATATCACAGCGAATCAGCCACCCAGAAATCTGCTTGCAGTGAAAGTCCCTTCCTTCGACACACAGTTCTTCCTGCAATTGCTTTCAAGGACTCATCTCTGTCTACCAGGGTACTGTTTTAAAGATGAGCTGCTCTGGTAGAAAAGCAAAGGGTCTTCTCTCTCTCTCTGGAAGCAAGGTTTCTCCTATCCTTGGGGCAAGGGTTCTCTTCTCCTATCTATGGGAGCAAAAATCCTCTTCTTCTATCCCTGGGCCAAGGGTTTTCATCTCTCTCATCTCTGTGGTACGGTTCCCCATCTCTCCCTGTTCAAGTTTATCATTAGAACACAGCTACTTCAACATCCGCTTGCTTCAGCATGAATACCTTTGCTCAGGCTGCAGTTAGAACACTGCATCCCCCCAGTTGCATTCATGAGTTACAAGGAATAGTCTAATATATCATAGTCCATCACCATGGCCTTACAAAAGAATTTCAGCTTAAAGCATGTCCTCTTTCTCCTCCCTCTGGGCTTCGGCTCCTCTTCACTGACCACAGGGTTTCCATGTTGGTTTCTTCCCATGCCCCTACCCTTCCTCTTACTCAAGAGAGGAATAATGTCTGTAAGTTTCATCTGTGTACTCAAAAATATAGTATCTCTCCCAGGCTCTGTTGTTGGTCATACAATCTCAGCTGGGCAGCAGCCGAAGCTGCTGCATACTTTTCCTGGAGAGAGGGGAGGCAGGGACTGCAGGATCTCAGCAGCCAGGCCAGGATTCAGCTGCGGCAGGATCTCAGCAGCCAGGCCAGGATTCAGCTGCGGCAGGATCGCAGCCGCGCCTGGCCCGGCCGAGTGGGCCTTGCTCAGCCCAGCCCCGTGGAGCTGGCAGGGCCTGACCAAGAGGGCCTGGCCCGGCCCAGGCCCAGCTGGCCCCGCTGGGCCGCACGGGCACCCTGTTACCTGTTCGGAAGCCAGAAGCAAGAGAGAGATTCCTGGGCTTCTCCTTTCTTAAATGTGAATCACAGAGGCATAGTCAGCTTCTTAAGTGGCTAAACAGTTTAGAACTAGCCAGCTAATTGGTTCTCTCATACCTGAAGGAAGCTGTCAAGTTCCTTGCAGGGAAAAAATTGCTTTTCAACCCACAACACACATGAATTTTACTTCATACTAGTACAATGGGTTGAAAGCTGCAGGTGCTTGGAGACACCTACGCAGGCTCTGTGCTTGCAGAGCAGTAACCACCAGGTGCAGAAAAGCTCCAGTGTAATCCACTGCTGCAAGAAAGCAAACATCCTCATTTTGGTAAAATAGGGCCTGCTGTGGATGGTATCACCTGTCTCAGCTTTTGATTTTAAAGGGTTTGGGATATATCTTGATACACCTGAGCAGACAGGCTTTTGCTAAAAAAAGGGTGGAGAGGAGAAAATACATCCCTAAAATCTGCTTTGAGGATTGGGTGTAGGACTGAACCATCCTCTGCATGAGGGAATGCTCTGTCCCTGGCAAGTCACCCCTCTTTCCCTAAATATCTGCACTCAGGAGCCCCTGCTCCATCAATCCTTTATAACACTACTCAGGTGGTTGTATTCATATCCGAGCCCATCAGTGCTGGGTACTCACAGCATCCGCAGAGCTGCAATCCGTGATGCTGTCATTCACCACCGCAATCAGTTGCCAAAATGCAACAATAGCCTTTAGAATATGACTAAGAACAGTCATATTACACTGGGGAAATCATGAATATTTATATGTCTCTAGGACACGAGTCTCCTTGATGATAATTTACAAATGCCTGACTCCATTTGACTCCAGCACAGGCATTTTTGCTTTACCTACCAATGAGCAGGCAATCAGATCTGCTAAAGTCCATTAAAGTTTCTTGGATCCTTCTTCATGTCAGGAAACATCTTCTCTTTTTCACTCATTCAGGTGCCAATAACTTACCATGCTATTACTCCAGGGGTAATTATCATCATCTCGGCACCAGTTCTCATAAAGAGCCCTTAAACTTCAGGGCACATTACAAAGAGTCTGATTCAACCACTTATAATCCTACTTTTAGCATCTTACTCATGCTATCTGCATATAAATCAATGGGATAAATTACATGTTACACAGGATTGGGCTTGCAGAATCTAGAGGTGTTGATGCCCTTTTCCTTTAACCAGTATAGACTAGGCAATTCAGAAAGCTGCCAATAATGACATTTGGAGCTGCAGTATTTAGAAACCAACATTATCATGGAAATTAAGAGCTGAGAGTCACGACTTGGGATTGAACACCTAAGATGGTGTAAATGCTGTGACCCAATAAAAAAAGGCCTTAGAAGAGGGACAAGTTCACAAGATGCTTAGAGGGCTGGAGCACCTCTTTGTGGACACAGGTTGAGAGAGTTGGGATTGTTCAGCCTTGAGAAGGCTCCAAGGAGACTTTATTGCTCCTTCCAGTACCTAAAGGGGCTCCAAGAGAGCTGGAGAGGGACTTTTGACAAGGGCATGGAGTGGCAGGACAGGGCGAAATGGTTTTGAACTGGCAGAGGGCAGACTTAGATTAGATACTAGGAAAAAATTCTTTTATGTGAGGGTAGTGAGGCACTGGAACAGGTTGTCCAGTTAAACTGTGGATGTCCCATCTCTGGAATTGTTTGAGGCTTTGAGCAACTTGCTCTAGTAGAAGGTATCCCTGCCTATGGTGGTGAGGGGCAGGGGGAGAGCTGGAACTAGGGATCTTTAAGATCCTTTCCATCCCAAGCCATTCTGGGATAATTACCTGTAAAATTTGAACAGGCAATTTGTAGGACAAAATTCAGTTTTATTTTTGTAACTGATACCTTTATTTTAACATTATGAGAACCAAGCAGTGAAAACATCTTCGAGATTTTACATACACTGATGAGATGGAATAAGTACAATCTTCCCCAACATATGTCTCTAAAATGAGTTCTAAACAATCTGCTTATTAGGTATCATTTTATGCAGAAATAAAACAACGAGCAGCACAAGCCATGATAAAGTGTTTGCACAGAGCATATAGAGATAAACATGTTCCTCAGGTGTCATTCCCTGAATTTAGCTGATCACAAAGAGCTGAACACATGCCATTCTTGAACAGCAGTCCTTTCCCATTCCCAAGAAAAATACTACTGGATTCACACACTAAAGTGACAGGACATATCCCTCTAGTGGTGTAAACTGGCATGATTCAATTACCCACTCATCAGTTAAGCCATAAGGTTTCTGGGCAACATTAAACTGAATGGAAAGAGGATCCATTGCCACAAGCAACCTGAGGCAACAGGAAACTACTCCATGGGCATGACAAGTACATTTTTAGTAATACTGAAAATACGCATTTCAGGAGCTCTCTGTTTGGTTTTTGCTATTTCAGAAACAAGACATTCCCTCTATAAGTTGTACAGATCAGGCAAAGAAAATCCAACACCTGGACAGAAGTAGGTTTTATCCTTTAATCAGACAGACCACATTTAGATGCAAAGAACTTCCGGCTGTCACATTATATCCCATGCAATAATGGACAGAAGAAGGCATAGCTCAAGGTTACAGAGGAAAAGTACTGATTTTAATATGTATTCTTGTAACTGCTGAAGCAGTCAAAGTTGGTTTTGTGAAAGACAAGTTTATCTCTAGAAAGTATTTTCAGGGGAAAAAAAAGCACATTTATTGTAATAGTTTGAGGCTGCCTCTTCAATACTATCCTTCTGAGTGCAGTGACTGAAAGGTTTGTCAGAGTTCAAAAGCAGAGAACCAAGCCACAGAATAAGCCAGAAGTAAATGCATATTGTGATGGAGAATACTCCAGAAACGTGCCAAATAAATAAAAATTCCCTAGTGATTGAAATTAAGGCCTAGCTATGCATTTTTCTTGTATTTCTGCAGAAATCAGAATGGATGACAAGCAATGATGTTTATTGGTATCTACCACATACAACCTTTCATTAATTTATCTTGCCCAGTTTTAAAGCTAATTTCATGTCTGACTTCTTTTTCTAGAGTGGTGGCAAATGTTCTCATGGCCAGCATGCACATGAAGAGAAAAGAAACAAGCATCAATATTTTTTATTATTGATTTAAAGCCATTTGTAATTCAATATTACAAAAATCGTCTACTTTTGTGACACATTGTTGTCATTTCTGCTCCTGGTGAACAAATATTTAGTATTTAATATTTAACTATTATTTAAAATATTTCATAGTTCTCTCTTTAGTTTCAGAACTGCAATTTCAAATTTTTAATTATTTTCTGTCAAGAACTTCTAATCTTAAAATGGTTTATCATGAGAACCAAAATCAGAGCCCTACAAACTTCCTTATTATATAAACGGAACCTTCAAAAGTCTGAATAGCTAAAGTGCATCAAGCAGGCCAGAATACTCCTCATTGTTTACAGACAGTTTTGTGTATATTGATGAGTCTGGTACTCTTCCATATCCCAATCTTGAAAGTCTCAATCTGTGGAAGTAATCCAGGTCTGACAAATATAGGAAGACAGGTCTGCATATAGAAGTCCACAGGGATTTTGATGATGTTTTGACAATTTAAGTGTATTGTCATTACCATCACTAAAGTAAATTTTATTTTAGTGCTTTATAGCATGATGAAAAGTAGTGATATATGTTAAATACATCTCTACCTGATGCTGGAAGCAGTTATATACAAACTGAACTTCAGAAGGCAAGATAGTCTTCAAGACAGACATATACATTCTGAAACAGCAGTATTTACAGTAGGAAAGGTCTGTGTTTAGATTGGCATTTTTTAGCTTACAGAAGGAAAGGTGAGAAGAAATAAGATGTGGAAAAAGAAGTCTGTGTGTTTATATGCAAGTATAATAAATTCTGCTGGCCAGCAGGGTGTAAGCACAGTGTACAGCCCCCAAGGTCTGCCCGAAGCCTCTCCTCAAGTCTTTGGATCGCCTTCTGAAACATAAAACACACACAGTTTTATCAGGCCTTTACTGGTACATTTTATTCTTTTCCCTTGTGTCTCAAGTCTTTCCATTTTTAAATTGTGCTTGCCTCTGGATACCAACTCTGCTTGAGAAGCACTTTGCATATTATGGGTGTAAGTATAGTACGTGTAGTAAGTACTGAGGAAACTAAATAAGGCATCAGATGAGAGGAAAATCCCCATTTAGTAGGCAGTGCTATAAAAAACCTCCTTCCTTCTCCCAGCCCACGAGTATGAGGAACACTTGCCTCTTCATTGCCTTCAGGAAGAAATTCTTCAGTGTGAAGGTGGTGAGGCATTGGCACGGATTGACCAGAGAAGCTGTGGATGCCCCATCCCTCGAGGTGTTCAAGGCCAGGCTGGATGAGGCTTTGAACAACCTCGTCTAGTGGAAGGTGTCCCTGCCCATGGCAAAGGGGTTGGAACTAGAAGGTCCTTAAGGTCCCTTCCGAACCAAACCATTCTATGATGCTGTGAAGCTGTGTTTTAACTACATGAAGGCAGCACGCTGCCCCGCTCGCCTTACAAACATTCCATGAAGGGCTCTATAAGGAAAACCGGAGTGGAAACCTGAGGGAGGAAACCTCCTCACTGCCCCCAGTCCAGCTTGAAAAGTGGGTGAGGAGAGCGCCGTGATGTTGCACGTCCCGCCTCATCCCCACAGGAGCATCGCGCGGGTTCCCTGAGAGCCAAGCATGCCCCGCGCTGGTGTTTCCCCACAGACTTTCCCCGTATGCACGTTTTTCACCACAAAGTCCTCCTCCGTGCCGTTTCCCCCGTCCGGCAGGCCGCAGCCCGTCCCCATGGCGACCGCGGCTCCGCCCCGCCGGGCGGGCCCAGCGCCGGCCCCGCCCGCTCTCCCGCCGCCGCTGCGCTCCGGGCCCGGCGCCCTTCTGCCTCCGCTTCCCCCGTGCCCTGGCTCCGTTCTAGCCTGGAACGGGCGCCGCGATGGCTCCGGCCGCCGACCGGGAGGGTTACTGGGGCCCGCCGACCTCCACCCTGGAGTGGTGCGAGGAGAACTACGCCGTCTCCTACTACATCGCCGAGTTCTGTGAGTGCCCGCTCCGGCTCCTGCCCCGGCCCCGGGGGCCGCGTCCCACCGCCGCCTCCTTCTCCCTCTCCGCTGCCCTTCGTGCTCTCTCCCTGCAGCGGAGGAATCCCTCCTCCTCCCTGGTCTCTCTTTCCTGCGGGGTGACGGTGCCGCTGCCCCTCAGCCGACCCTGGTGGGTGGAAATGGGTGTTTTCTATCGCCTTCCCGCACAAATCCGTGTGAGAAGGACGGGGTGGTGTAGCCCCTCTCTCCCCAGCGAGAGTTGTTTGGGCCCCCATCCCAAGCGTGTCCCTTTGGCCTGTGTCCATAGGGATGGCAGGGCTGGAGCGGGGTGCCGGGGGCCTGCGGGGGTGGCTGGGATGGGGTGGCCCCTGGGGTGGTTGTATGGCACCACAGGCATGGGTGAAGAGAGGGGTTTTCGCTGGAGTCGTGCTTGGGGTGCCACGCCGGGAAGCCGCTCGGGTGTGCTGCTCTGCTCCCCTTGAGGTAGGACCATCTGCCCAGCCTGGCCGGTCAAACTGCTCAGAGAGAGAAAAGGTATCTTCATCTGCAAGACTCGTCTTTATCCAGGGAAGACACCTTCCCCAACTGGCCTTTGGTGCCTCATGATGACCATCGTCAATCAGGTTGCTCTGCTGCAGGTGGTGAGAGTTAAGTGAGGCTTGAAGGGTTGCTGTGTTGCACATGGTTGTCTTTTCAGATAGTTCAGAGCAGTGGCAATAGAGCAGGCCATTGGTTTTACCTCATAACTCTGTTATTCAGAAACAGTCAGGATTTAACATATTTTAGGGAAAGAAAGAAGAGGCTTCAACTACAGGGTCGTCCATCAGGTGCTTGAGAAAGGAATGTTTTGCAGGTGATAAAAGATCAAGCCCTATGTCACTGAGGTTTTGTTGAAAAACTAAATATTTTTGTATCCTAAGCAGCGACTTTAAAGGATGCGCTAGTTATAATTATGTGCTGCTGCCTGGCAGACGCCCTGTACTACAAAAAACTTTTACGCATATAAGGTAGGTGGCTGCCTTTGAAGTGTTAGGGCCCTGGGAAAACAGTGCTAAAGTGACCAGGCTCACCTACCCTGAAGTGCTTGAAGTGGGCAATCTGCAGAGGCTTTTCACATAGCTGGGATGCTTCAGCAGCGGTGTGGAAGAGCTTGGCATGCAGAAGATGGAGGGTTCTGGGTGTCCATGCCAAGCTGTGACTCTTGGTTGCAAACACTTACATGGGTGAGGATCCAAAGTGAATAATTGTGAAAGAGGCTTCACAGTGTAGGAATAGGAAGGAGAACAGGATCTGAAATGAGCAACGGCAGCATAAGCAGCTTAGAAGCTCAGAGGAAAAAGGAAGTTGGTGTTGTAGATTGCTGGGTGAAAAGAAAACAAAATTAAATACTCTTAAAAAGGGTCAAACTTAGAAGTTTAAATAGAATGACACTTTTGCAGAGTGTGTATTTTTGTGTTTTCCTTGTCAAGCATAATTTGTGAGATAATTCTCACAGGGAAGAGGAAGCTCTGTTGCTTCACTAATGTGAAAATAAATTTGACTAGCATGTAAATTTTTTAAATAATCCCTGCATTGTTGGCCTTGTTAACTGATACTTTTAGTCTACTTTTAGATTATTCAGGAGAAGGAAGATGAGGATGAGAGTAACGGGAGGGAGGAAGGCTGGCTTATGTTCTGAAGAAGAAGGGAGTAATTATACAAGGTCTCGTCCCTCCTTACGATTTTGGTGTTTGGGACCACAATTTGTTGGTCTGTCAGTTGCACTGAAGAAATTGTATATAAGGGCTGTGCTGTAAGATAAAGCATTTAAATGGTCTAAGTTTAAAATGCAGTACAGTAAGTAAGCCCGCTGTGGTTTAGGGTTAGCTTAACAGCAGCTAATTTCAGTCCAGATGCGAAGATGGGTTAGATTTTCTTCAGCAGTAGTTTTGTGCTTGCAGAGTCTGAGGCACTAAGTGTTGCAGGGATACTCTTTGAAGTTTTACCTTACAGAAGAGTGAAAATCAGCTTCTGACTTGGTACCACTCGGGTAAAACCGATTGTATGTAAAAATTTTTGCGTTAAATGCTTGTTATTAATAATTTATAATAAATTTTTGAGGCCCAAAGATTGAAGAATACTGGCAGATCCAAACCAAATAGGTTGCAGGCTGAAGAGGCAAATAATAAGCTTGTTGTGCAAAATACATTTTTGTGCCATTTAGCAATTTGGTTTTAAAATGCTACTTTTAGTACAAAATTGCTACATTGTGTTCCCAAAGCCCACATGCAGTTCCTTGCCATTCACTCCTTAAAGAGCTAGTGTAAATTATGGCAGCTTATCAATTGTATGTAGTGAGAGATGTGGAAGTGAGGTAAGGTGGTAGTGTAGCACTTCAGACTTGCGTTCACTTGATGTATCCCAAACAAAATGACATGTATTCAAAAGTTCTTTTTTTTTAATAATAAAAAATGCTTTTTCTTGCCTTTCTGAATCTGCACCTATCCAGGTTTTCTCCCCTGTGGAGGTGGATGACTAACTGCTCTACATCCTTCTGTAGAATATTAAACCAACTGTAGTGGAAAACCAGTTGAAAAGGATTGTTTTGTGAGCTTAACTCTGTTAAGCCTTAAAATGAGTCTCATATCCCTCACTGATCAAACCTGTTGTATGGTGTAGTAATTCCTTTTTCAGGGTTTCTCAGGAGTTCTGTATTGACACCTGTATGCTGGAGGGCAAGTAGTAGACATGTCTTGGTTTTTTTTTTTTTCCTTCTTTAAAACTAAACCTTTCCAGGTCCCAGTGTTCGAAAGCTGACTTATCCAAGCTTTTGTACACTTGATTAAGAAAAATAGTAAAGGATAAACCCACCATCCTCCCACATAAGCAAATGGAGAAAGGGCACATATAAGTTCTGGTTTTTAACACTTAGCACTCAAATGTTACAGTTTACTCCATATTTTAACAGGATTGATGTTTCAGGCCAGTTTAACCTACGTAGCATTGAGTTTTGGGGGTCTGCTTTGATGTGAGTGTCTATGACAGGAGCCTTACCCTTCTTGCATTCAGTCATCCCTGTAAGAAGAGTTTCTCTTGTTGAATATGATAAGTGAATATAACTAATCTTCATATATTCCCTTTGCTGAAAGCATGTAGAGTAGTACCAATTTAAACAAATACTTTAAATTTAAAGGAGCCGTGTGTAGTACATTCTCAGTCAGGAGAATCATGGGGGTGAATTTTCTGTAGCTATCAACAGAATGCTGTGTTCCAGTTTGGATCAAACTTGAGTCATGTTTCCAGTTATGTTGTTTTGAGCTATCATTGTCCACGAGTAATATGCATCATCTACAGCATGACTGCTTTAGAGATAGTATATCCTTATGCTGGCATTTACAGCAGCAAGCATCTAGACCTTTGCTTCAGGCTTCTCAAGGAATTGGTGAAATTGTTTCTTTCTTAGCTTCTGATCTTGTCGCAGCATATTCTGATATCTTTGTATAAGAAAAAAAAATTATTTTTTTTTTATTATCATAACCAGAGTTGAATCCATTAGTTTTTGTTTTCATTGGAGATCTGGTAAGTGACTTCTTGTCACTGGTCTTTCCTTATGGGACTCTTATTTAGAAAAAAAACCCCACCCAAGTCATGAGAATCTGCCCATGTTTCTAGCTATTTTTGTTCAGCTTCCTTAAAGCCTTCTGATTTTTGCTTCAGCCAAAAGATTGAGATAATATTACTATTACTTGTGTTGTTCATTGTGAGACATCTCATTATCTCACATTTTGGATGGCATAGAGTGCCACATTCTCTACATTGTGAACAGTGACACAAAACTACACTTGTTTCTTTTTAGGCATTGCTCAGAGAAGATAGCTGCCAAAGATGCACAGATCTCTGTTTTCCTTGGGGATCATTACTTTAGAACTTAAAAACTTGCAAAATTTACTTAAATTTAGAATAATGTCATTAATGTTAAATTTGTGCAACCACATATGGATTGTCACTTGTTCCTCGTGGGTGTCCTGTTGCATTTTGCCTTTTTTTGCCAGAGGCTTTGGAAAGCAGCCAGAGACTCTTGGGCTAGGTATTATCTGTATAAGAGTAAAAAAAATAAAATAAAGCCAACTGCCTTCAAGAACTCTGCCTGTTCTTTCAGTGATAAAGTGGCAGACGAACGAAACATCATCAAGTTTAATTGGGTGTGATCAGCCCAACTGCCTGGCTGAGATGGAGTGATTTAAATATGACATGATGCAGATTAGTTCTAAAAAGTGGTTTAACAGAAGACAGTGTCACAGGCATGTAGACTTTAAGACTGAAAGGGATTTGAGTGTGTAAATTTAATTACCTAATTGGAGGAAACCACATCACAACTTTCCTCTGGAAATTTATTTGGCTTCTTGAGGGAGCTCCCTCAACTGAGGGGACACTGCAAGCAGAAAGGTAAAGGAAACATTAAACTAATTGATGGTGAGTGTAAAGTCAAGTGAAGTGTGCAGAACAGTGCTCAGCTGTGCGGTGCCTCTTAGGATGAACATTTCTAGCTTGCTTTTTGTGCTGCAGACAGAAAGAAGTTGAAAGACGGGTTCCTTTCTCCAAAGAATAATATAGCAGAAGCAAAATCGTAAGCCAGATGGTCTCTCTGCTGTCATATTTTATTTCTTTCTATTTGATTTTGAATCAGTGGCAAATACTGTTGCATCAGTTTATTTCCTTTCCTAGGCCATGTGTACATTCTTGGCTTAAGCATAAAAGTAGTCTTGTCACACTGTTTTGATGCACCTTGCCACAACTAATGATTTATATATTATTTTTAATTCTTCCTTGCTTTTTGTCTTTCATCCATGATGCAACTCTACTTTTTGTATCATGACAGCTTAATTTTCAGTTTTCCCACTAGCATTTGTTGAAAGATGGGGTCAAAGACTCTTGGAAAGTTGATTCCTCCATTTATGAGTTCTTATTTATCAATCATGTTACGGATATGCTTAAAACTTAGCAGATGCTGTGCTAATGGACACGTGTATTTATCTACTAATATGTGTGTAGTTATTAAGCGACAATAAAATTCTTAAATATGGTTTAACAAAGCATTTGATTACTCTATAATTAGTACTTCACATTCAGTACTTGTACTGCTGGCAGTTGGACATCTGCCACTCCAAATGGTAACAGAGCAGTGACATTTGTACAATTTAATTTTTATTTTCTCTTATTAGTTTCTGCAAACTGAGGTAGACAGGTTTATGAAATGCATGATATGAATTTGCTGAGTATATATTTGTAGCTTGAAATGGGAAGATTAATGTAAAATAAATGATTGTAAAGGAACACTGCTGACTTTTAAGTTACTTTTAATGAGCTTTTAGTCACAGATTAAAAACTTTTGTCATAATCGAAAGACAAAAAGTCTTCGGTCCAGGGTTTTTTGTGTCTTGCATGTGTGAAACTGCTATTTATGTGCTGCATTTTCTATATTTGCTGGTGCCTTTCACAGATAAGTGGGAAAGGTGTTTTTGTTGGTTTTTTTTGTTTGTTTTTTGGTTTTTTTAAATAAAGATTTAATAATCACTGCAAAAATGTTCAAAGGAACTCTGGGAATTGTTTCCAGTCACAACAGCCCAACAGTGTATAATTGTTTTATCTGGGTATGCATGCGAGTGCTCACACACTTGGCTGTTTCTCTCACTACCTCAAGAGGACCATGGAAAGGTTTGTGGCTCATGAAAGGTGAAGAAAATGCCAAGAATTCTGTTAATTCAAAATATGTATGGAAACATGACATTATAATGCTAGAAGAGAACCCACTTGCAAGTGATTATCAGGGCAAAACCACCTACCTTAGTTTGCCTTCTGGCTGGGGGGCTCTTTGCACCTGCCTCATTAATTACAGGCATTCTTCCGTCCATTAGTAGAGAAGCTGAGCTGCTGCATGAATTAAAGGTGCTTGGTTATTCTGTGTTTGTGGAAGTACTACAAAGAGCAAAAGAACGTGTGAGGAAGAGAGAAATTCTAGAAAAGATTACAATAAAAAAAACCCCAGAGCTACACTGCTTTAGTGTCAATCATTTACCATTAATTGATCTGAATATGCCCATATAGGCAACCTCAGGGTAGAGGCTCAGTGGTTTTGCTGGGTACTGTTTAGATTAAAGGTTTCAGGAACAGACCCTTCTTTGTACTTGAAAATGCAATTATAATATATTCGATGTTTTTGTGCTAACTCAAAAAAATTGAGTGTCTAACCATAGAATTTTTTTTTCTGTTTCTAAAAATTAATTTCCTTGAAGAAATATGCTGTGTGTGCACTGTGATCAGTGACTGAAAAACTGATATTTCTAAATGATCAGTGCAGTCAGCATCTGCAGGATCATTATCTCTTTTACAATCAGGTCCATCATCCTCTGGCAGAGTATGTACTTCAGTGTGCCTGGAGTTTGGGAGGCAGAAGTTGTTTTCTCTGTCAGTCTCAGTGGAGAGATTACACCCTTTGTGCCCCTTCCTCAGCCTTACAAGAGTCCTCTTCAGTTCTTTGCCTTTCTACCAACTGGTGACTCAACCTGCCCTGCACATTGCAGAGCTTTCCTGAAGGAAATTCCAAACTTTATTTCAAAATAGAGAAATGTGTGTCCAGCTGCATCCTGTGGCTTTAGTTTCTTTTATTTGGTTTTACTTTATTCCTTGGTTCCTTTGGACATGTTTTCTGAATGCAGTGTCCTTGGAGTGACCCTGAAATTATACGTGTAGAGTGTGTGTTTCTTAAAGGATCTCTGGCTGGCTTTGTGAACAGGAAAGTATTTTCCCTTAGCCAAGTCCAGGTAATGCTGAGCTTCTCATCTCTAACCAGAGGAACTGGAGAAGGGGACAAGAGTGTGGCCTGATGAAGCTGGGCAAGGTTCAGGATGTTAGCTTGAGACTTGAGTTTTACATTTGAGAAGGCAAGATTTGGACTTCTTCAGGCAGGAAAGCAGACAAGTAGAATTTGGAAAAGATACGGTGTTAGGGATCAGCTGAACATCTGTATGTTTTGTATTAATTTGGTATGAATTTTATATGTATTCCAACTAGTAGGCTTTCAAGGTATCAACTTAATGGTCATAAGACATGACGCTAAAAGCTCTTGATTCATACAGCGCTTTGATGAGCTCATTATTTGCAGTAAGCTCAAGATGCCACTACTCTGTAGGCTGGATTTTTAGTAATTGCTAGTTCCAGTTGGATAAAGATTTTCATTTAAACAAGGACCAGCATCTGGGAAACAGATACAAAATTAGCTCGAAGAAGTCCTTTAGAACACTGAGCATTAAAATTAGTCTGGACACTTTCAATCTTGAGACAGTTATTTCTGTGTTAACCTGATGAACAAATGACATCTCTTTCTTTATCTTGCTTGGTCAACACCATTTGTTTGTTCAGGCAAAGACCTTCTTCCTGACTGGAAAGCATGCTATTGTGATCCCTTCAAATGGGTATTTTGAGCTTCATTGAGGAAACTCAGGGATAACTGAAAAATTACTTATATGTCTTTGAGAAAGAGGATCTACAGATCTGGCTTGTTCTGAAATCAAAAAGGACATCTGCAACAGGAAGCTAAAATGACCAGCAGAACTGATGAACTGATTTTGTTGTCACAGAGAGGAGTTTACATTTCTTCTAGGTAAAATCAGTGTATTTTTCTTCTACAAGTACTTACCCTTTCTTGCACATCAAACCTTTTCATGTTTGTGTGAGTCTCATTACAGATTTGATTGTTCTTGGAGGGAGTTTGCAGTGCAGCTCTCCTGCCAGAGACTTCCAGGTCTGCTGCTGACTCCAGACTGAAGCAGCCAAGCTGCTCTGGGGTTATTGCATGCAGATGCAGGATGTATTTTTACTGATATTCCTGCATTCCTTCTACAGGATACAGATATTATGTATTTTTTTAGATTTTAAATCTTACAGACTTAAGAAAAAACCCACAAATATACAAACTCAGGGTTGCTCCAGGTAATATTTTGTTCATGAATGAAAACTGATGTCTTTGTCATCTTCTTTTCTTTTTTCCCAAGTCTTTTTCACAGTTGTGAAGATGACCTAAATAAGCAGAAAGAACAAACTGTAAGCAGTGTATGAGTAAACTGCCTGGAAAATCAGAGAAACAAGACTTCTTGATTTATTTTTTTCAGTTTAGTAGTAAAAATGTAGAAAAAAGGTTGGCAATGCACTTCTGTTCGTACCAGTTCAATGCCATTTCCATAAGCTTCTGCTAGCAGCAGCAGTGTGGAAGTTCAGGGCTTTCTTTAGATGTAGCAGAGCAAAAACCAGAGGATTATTGCTGGTTTGTGCTACTGGTGAGTGCAGTGTCTCTCTAAGAATCAGTTCAATTGAATTGCGTCGATGCCTTGGAAAGGAGCAGAGATTTCACTGTGGTAGTGAAATCATACAGCAGATGTTGTTTTCGTTCACTTAGACAAACTGCTATGCCTTTGTGATCTGTGGTACCACAGTTGCTTTTCACTCAGAGTTTTGGTGGCTGGTAAATCTTTCAAAACCCAAGTTTGATAATCCTGCAGGGCTCCTCATAATACATTCTGCACAATGCCTAACATCAGTGCAGTAGTGGAATGCTAAAACTCTTGAGTCTATTCCAATATAATTTTTCTTGTCCCTTTTTCCCCCTCTATTCTGGGGTGCAGAGAAATATTGTAAAGCAATTTCCTTTTCTTAAACGCACTTCCTTCCAAGCTCTTCCATGCTGATTTCCACTTGACTTCTGTGTTATTTCTTTTTTTCTACAATTGTCTCAAGTGTTTCCTCTGAAAGATTTCCTCTGCCAGCCTTTCGGCCACCATTTTTGTTGGAAACATGGTTAATTTGCATATGGTTTTAAACTATTTTGTATCTTATTCAGTAAAATAGACTTCTGCCCAAATTCCTGCAACCCACCTTATGAACTATTATTGTGTA
>WEKY01022504.1:3449-28215 GCA_013390045.1 Picathartes gymnocephalus | reverse complement strand
TTTTTTTTTTTTTTTGTACAGCTAATCTGAAGATAATTTATTGCAGTGTTCCCCTGTTTTACGGAAGTGAACAGGACTGTATTCCCCATGAAAACTTGCTGTGACATTAACCCTAATGGAACTCTGCTCACAAGATGAGAGTTTGAGTTTAGTTGCTAGCATCAAGCTTTTCTGTGTGAATTTGGATTTTCATGAATAGTGATGAGAGGTCTTTCATATATTAGAATTTAAAAAATAACTTGTTGTAATCTGGTGATATTGAATATGTTTCTACAGAGAGGATTTTCTTTACAAGAAGTAGTGTTTTGCATTCTAGGTTGATAACCTCCTCTTTGTAGTCATTCAGTCTGCCCACCTTGTGAGTCAGAGAAAAGCTTTCCAGCAGTCTATTGAAGGACTGATATCTCTGCACCAGGAACAGACATCCAGCCAACCAATCATTGCCAAAGCTCTACAGCAGCTAAAGGTATGCAGATTTTGAGATTATTTATCAAAACTGATAGTGCTTTGCTCGCTGATAAGTAAAAAAGTGGAAGAAGTGGATTGCAAAGCTAATGTCATATTCTGCTATTGTAAGTTATGTGCTAGTCCTCTACGGACTTTACTTTCAGTACAATTTCCACTCTGTTTTTGCAAATGACTTGTGAATGTGTTTTTGAGCTGTATTGGTGTAATCATTTCTGCACTGGGTAATTGGGAAACAAGTCCATAATGCAGATGAAATACCATAGCAACAGGGTGAATACCTCTTTGGGTGACAGCAATATTGAATTGAAAGTGTATGATTTTCTAAAAACAAATTCTGTCAAAATCAATGATCTGCAACAAACAACTTTTCTTCCCGTATTTTAAAATGCAAAAGTGGGTAGCTTCTCTGTTTATTTTCTCTTGGATTTGGTGTGGGTTTTTTAATCTTTCTTTGCTTGTTTTGTGTGTGTGGTGTGGGGGTTTTTTTGTTTGTTTTGAGTTTATTTGATGAGTGTTTTCTTTGATGGGTTTGTTTTGTTTTGTTTTGTTTGTTTGTTGGGCTTTTGTAAGTAGCAGTATCAGGTCCCTGCATTCAGTAGAGGGCGTATATGTGTGCATATACTGAAGTGAAAATAGAACCAAAGGCTTGGTCATGCTGTAGATAGTAGAACTCATTTTCTCCTTTCTTGTCTGTCTGGTTTTGGTTGGATGTTTTTGTTTGTTTTGTGGTTTTTTTGTTGGTTCCCCACTCACTCTTTTGCTGTCTTTGTTTTTAAAGTTAATCACATGCAAGCAAACTTTATTATAATATACTTGAGTTAATTACAAGACTTGCTTCATGCAACTGCTGGAAATGTTTGTTTTTCTAAGACTGAATGAATTTTTGTGGCATTATAGTACCTTTTCATTTAAAATAATGTAGTTAGATTCATTTTTGCCTTATATTCTACAGTTGACAAGACTAAATAGTATTTTGATGCCCCCCCATATCTTTTTGTTGTTGCTCAGAACGATGCATTACAGCTGTGCAATAAGATAAGCAGCGCCATTGATAGAGTTGATCACATGTTCACATCTGAATTTGATGCTGAAGTTGATGAATCTGAATCTGCCACTTTGCAGCAATACTACCGGGAAGCCATGATTCAGGGTTATAATTTTGGGTTTGAGGTAAGGAAACAAAAACCAATTGAAATTTCTAGTGTTGCATTGGTGCAAATAAAGTAACTAATGACTGTGGAAATACAAAGAATTTATGGAACCACTGAATTATTTAGGTTGAAAAAGACCTTTAGGGTAGTCAGTTCCAACTGTTAACTCACCACTGCCAGATCCACCACTAAATTATGTCTACATCTACACATCTTTTACATAACTCTAGGGATGGGGGCTCAGCCACTTCCTGTGGCCTGTTCAAATGCCTGACCACTCCTTCAGTGAAGAAATTGTTCCTAATAGCCAATCTAAACATCGCCTGGCTCAATTTAAGGCTGTTTTTTCCTGTCCTAATACTTTTTCCTTGGAAGAAGAGACTGACATCCACCTCACTATAACCTCCTTTCAGGTAGTTGTAGAAAACAATAAGATTGCACCTGAGCCTCCTTTTCTCCAGGCTAAACAACCGTGGCTCCCTCAGCTACTTCTTACAAGACTTGTGCTCCAGCTTTGCTTTGTTGTCCTGCTCTGGACTTGCTCCAGCACTCAAATTCTTGTAGTGAGGGGCTCAACACAGTATTTGAGGTGCAACCTCAGCAGTGCCCAGTACCATTACTGCCCCAGTCCTGCTGGCCCCACTATTGCTGGTAGAAGTCAGGATGCCATTGGCCTTCTTGGCCCCCTGGCACACACTGGATCACGTCCAGCTGGCTGTCAGTCAGCACCCTCAAGTCCTTTTACCCCAGGCAACATTCCAGCCACTCTTCTCCCAGCTTTTAGTGCTGCATGGGATTGTTGTGACCCAGGTGCAGGACCTGGTGCTTGACCTTGTTGAACCTCATACACTTGGCCTTGATCCAACAATCCAGCCTGTCCAGATCCCTCTGGAGAGCCTTCCTTCCCTCCAGCAGATCAACACTCCCACTCAGCTTGGTGTCACCTGTGAATTGACTGAGGGTGTCCTCGATCCCCTGGCCAGATCATTGATAAAGGCATTAAACAGGCCCCAAAACTGAGTCCTGGGGAACCCCACTAGTGACCGGCTGCCAACAGGATGTAGCACCACTCACCACCACTCCCTGGGCCTTGCCATCCTGCCAGTTTTTTACACAGCAAACACTGAACCTCTGTCCAGACCACGAGCAGCCAGCTTCTGCGGAAGAATGTTGTGGAAAACAGTGTCAAAAGCTTCGCTAAAATATAGGTAGATGACATCCACAGCCTTTCCCTGATACCCTCTATGGCTCACCTTGTCATAGATCAGGTCAGTCAAGTAGGACCTCCTTTTCACAAACCCATGCTGGCTGGGCCTCATCTCCTAGTTGTCCTGTGCTAGATGATCCATAACCTTCAGACTGACAGATCTGTTGTTTTCTGGATCCTCCTTGCAGTTTTCATGTAGATGGGCCTCATGTTTGGTAATTTCTAATGAACTTCCCAGTTTTAGCGGAACATCAGAAAAAAATGTGTTACCTCAGAAATTTTACATGAAAATAATTGGAAAGCAACAGATGAATCTGATAAATCTGTTAAATTAGAAATGCCTGGAAATCTAAAAAGCTTTTAAGAACTTGATGATTTTAGGTATAGTCTTGCAAGCTCTGCTGCTTGGCAGCGTTTTAGATGATATCAGAATTATTAACGTTAGAAAAGACCTCCAAGATCAAGTTCAACCTTCAGCTGAGTGCCACCATGCTCACTAAACCATATCACAAAGGGCCATGTTTACTCATTTCTTGAATACTTCCAAGGATGGTGGCTCCACCACCCTGTGGTTTAATTTACCTTCTCACAGTTTTTCAGCCGAGAATAGCATAATACTGTAACATGAGACATTCCGTCAGAGTTTATGGTGGTTCTTTGATCCAGTGCAAGCTTTTGAGTGCTTGCCTTAGAGTGCAGATGTTCAAAATGTTATGTTCAGATGCTTTAACTGTTTTGCTATTTGATTCCTCTGGACTTTGTAAATTTTTTTTAAGATTGTGTCATACCCTGACATACTTCTAGGATAGTCTTATAAGAAATAGCTGGTGTTTGTTTGATTTTTAAATGCACATAGATAACTTTTGTATCCCCTAATGTTACTGCAATATAACTAGAAATAAACACTACTTTGCAGTTCAGTCTCTTGATTACAGAACCAAGTGTTTATATAGGATATTTCTTCAACGATGTATATGCTGTTAAATATCAGCACGTGCCTGATACACAGAGAAGAATGCAGTATGGCTCAGTACTGCTTCTTACTGTAGCATAGTTTGTATCATACTTTTCTTGATTAATTTTTTGTCTATAAATAGGCAACTGCTTGCATGAAATAGTTTTGTATAAGAATAGGATGTGACTGTTACCATACTACAGAGTTTTGTTAGTTTGCAAATACTCCACTAGATATTGTTCTTGTTATTAATATGTGAAAAGTAATCTGTAGTTTCTTACAGTACCATAAAGAAGTTGTTCGTCTGATGTCTGGAGAATTCAGGCAGAAAATTGGAGACAAATATATCAACTTTGCGAGAAAATGGATGAATTATGTGCTAACAAAATGTGAGAGTGGCCGAGGCACTCGACCCAGGTAACAGCCAACTTTGATACTGCCATGGTAGTTTTTGGAAGACCTGAAGGGTTGGGCTCAAAAAACTGGAGTAAATGAAGTGACATCTCTCTGATGGCCAGTCACTAGGGTGTTCTTGAGGCTCAGTTTTAGGGCCTGTTTTTTTCAGTGTTTTTATCAATGACCTGGATACAGGAGTTGTGTATATACTAACTAACTATATACTGTTGCCATACTAAATTAGGAGGAGACATTGATTCCCTCAAGGTCACAGAGACCATAGGGAGAACTTGATAGATTATGAGTGCTGGACAATAACCAACCTTACGAAGTTTAACATGGGTAAATGCCAGATTTTGCACCTGGGGTGCTGTAACTCTGGGTGCACATATAGATCAGAGGCCAAGAGGTTGGAGTGCAGCCATTCAGAAGGGAGCTCCAGGTTTTTGTTGATTGTGAGCTTTGAGTCAGCAATGTGCCCAGGTGGCAGAAAGGGCCAACTGTATCCCGGGGTGCCTTAGGCAAAATAGATCTGACCAGCTGGAAGGAGTTATTGTACCACTCTGTTTAGCATGAGTGCAGCCTCACCTCGAATACTCTGTGCACTTTTGGGCTCCACAGTCTAAGAAGGATAAAAATATTGCAGCGTGTCTAAAGAAGGGCAGTGAAGATGTTGAAAGGACTAAAGGACAAGATGTAATGAGGAGTAATTAAGGATACTAGGTTTGCTCAGCTTGGGGAAGAGGAGAATGAGTTGCTGTCTGCAGCTTCTTCATGTTTTCTCTTTGGTGACTGGACAAGAGGAAGTGGCTTAAGGCTGCATTAGGGAGGTTCAGATGGGGTATTAGGAAAAAGTTCTTCACTGAGAGGTGGTCATGCACTGGAACAAGCTCCCTGGGAAAATGGTCGTGGCCCCAGGCCTGTTGGTGTTCAAGTACCATTTGTACTGTGCCCTTAACTTACGTGTTGCCCCGTGTGGAGTCAGAAGTTCAGTTCTGGTGATCCATGTGTGATGATCCTCTTCCAACTCAGGATATCCTATGATTCTATTTGTATTTTGTAAATTGCAGCTGCTAGTTCTGGTAGGTCAGAGAGGAGGCAGTGGGGGACAGCAAGTGGCTGAAGACACAACTCACTCCAGTGTACTTACTTTACTTTATCAGTCTAGGCTGTGAAACCACTGATGCCCAGTCATTGCTAATCAGATAGTCATGAAATCTTTAGTATCCTTTCAGTCTGGTTTCAGAAAGGAGACTTCAGGCAGGGAAGGCAGTGGTTTGGCTTATTGCTCTGAAACAAATTGTGGTCAAGTTGATGATGCTGTTTGGAAGATAGCACATATATGGGTTTAGATACGTATTATGGCCTGCTCAGCTTATTTGGCAGTGTCCTTGCTAAAGTCAGTCTTTATCCGAATATAACTGGATAAAAGGTAAAGTTTTTGTTTTATATATTAGTCTGTTTTCTTAGGAAGATTTGATCATATTTTCCAGAGGAAAAATAATTATTATTTACAGTTCCTGGATGTGGTTGAAACTCTTAATGATGGCTTTAGCCAAAGAGCACTTCATTTTCTGTCTTTTCTTTTCCTTTTACATAGATGGGCAACTCAAGGTTTTGATTTTCTTCAAGCCATTGAGCCAGCATTTATTTCAGCTCTCCCGGAAGACGACTTCTTGGTATGAAAAGGTTTTTCTCCTGGTGTTTATTTGTAAATACTTGTGTAGCTATCAGTATATGTTTTCAGGGATACTTTTTGTAAAACAACATCTGAACACAGGTGCAGTTCAGAAACAATTGATGATGTATATCACTGTTGATGCTGCTATCTCTTCTGTTTGTTAGATTCTGAAAAGAGTAGGTTTGTGAACCTTGCCAGTAATGGTTTCAATTTGCTGAGAAGTTGCTGGTACTCTTAGGAGGCCACCTCCCTTTGTGTCTTGGAAAGTTGACAGCAGCTTTCTACAGAGATTTATAGTTGTCATAATGAATTTCTAAATGTGAGCTTCTGAGGCTTAACCAACACCCAGAGTTCAACTGTGGATATGAATACAAAATCACAGTTTTTTAAAGATTTTTATTTTCAAATTGTTTCAACATGAAACAGACTTTAAAGCATCTTTCTTTTGTTTTTATTACGAAAAAACCAGTAGAATAAAGCTGCTTTCCTCCTTTTCTTGTTCTGAGAATTTATTTATCTGATCTTGGTACAGTGCTACAGAGAAGTGAAAGCACAGTTGCCACAAAATAGAATGTGAGTGTCAGCACCTCTTGATTTTTACTAATTTCAAGATGTGTTATGAAATGCTAACCACATTATTCTTGCATAATACAAAAAATACATGGTTTAGTCTTTCTTTTCACATGTATTTTCATCAGGAGCTCTCTAGTAAATTATGTGTTAGTCCTGCATTTGTGTTGCTGGGAAAGGGTTGTCTGCCTTAATGACAGAGTTAAGCTGGTATTTGGAATACGCTGATACTTTAGCTTTAGGAAGTAACCCCTCAAATTCTTCTGCTCTGACATGGTTTCTGAAACAGACTTTGAACAAAGAAAGGGGGGAGCCCAAAACTTTAACTGCATTTTTGAACTTTTTTCTTTCTTAAACTGGGTTTCAGTTTTGGCGATCATTACTTGTAGCCACTTCGATTAATCTGTATAGCACAGGTCGCAGTATTTTACCTAGAAATGGCAATGTCAATCCTGATCTCTTAGATACTACATCATGTCATGGAAGAATGATGGTCTAGATTTAGAGCTCTACGTTTCAAGATTAAATTCTAGCTCAGTCTGCCTTGGTAAAATATGCCAGTCTGAAGCTCAACACTTCTTTAGTTTTATAATTTTTTTTTTCTTAGTCCTTGAAGTTCCTGGTCTTCACTAAATTTTTGAATTTCTGGAAGAAATTTTGGCTGCTCTGAGCAACTAGCATATAGAAGTAACCTTCACAGCAGCTCTACCAAAGAACATAATTTTACTACTTTGTGTCAGAACACATGGGATATAATACAAGTAAATTAGACCACAGGAAGATTTAATAACATGTTCAGGGTTACAGTCACAGTGAATAGTACACCTAGTAATTGAGCTCAGATTGCCTGGGGTCCCGTGTGATTTTAACTATTAAAATCCCTTTTATGAAAGTTTTGATACCTTCATGGATAGATAAGTAAAGTGTATTTCTTTTAATATGCAGGACTTCATATTTTTTGTTTTACAGATTTTCATCTTGTCATATTCTCACTCAATTCTTTTTGGTGTTTCTTCTTGGGATGTGGAGGGGGAGGGCAGAGAAGGTTGTTACAGCTTTTTCCAGGAAGCTTGATTTTAATTGTATTAACAATGGACGTTAAGTTCCAATATCTTTGTATTTTGAAATGTTCTTTGATATGTCACTGTTCAGTTCTTACAGTTATGTAATTTTGACAAGGAAGAAAGGCAAGACAAAACTAAGACTTCCTAGCTTTAAAAAAATCAATTAAGTAAAAACGCTAATGTGGATTCAGAAGTTTAATATAATAGAATATGGGAGTGCTTATCTGATAGATTACATACTTGAACAATGTAATTTTGTTACTGTGAGCTTTATCACATGACTATCAAACTTTTTGTAAAAAACATCACAACTTCTTATGTTTGTCTTTTCTAGAGTTTACAAGCTTTGATGAATGAGTGCATTGGCCATGTTATTGGAAAACCTCACAGTCCTGTTACAGGTTTGTACCTTGGTAAGGCAGAAGTTACTGGTGTTTGTTCTGGAACTTTGGTGCTGCTGTTACAGAATTTTGATTGTAAAGTGCTTTTAAAATGTGAGAAATACTAATAAAAGTATTTTCATTCTTTTTGTGATTGTTGATGTGAAGCCATTATTGCCTGAAAGAGTGTAAATACACGGTAGTTTTACTCAAGGAATTTCAAAGCTTTACAGATGCTTTCCTCTGATTTTGTCCTTCCTGTGAAGTCTTGCAAATCTTGTAGGAAAGGGCTGTGTTGTTTAAAGGCTGGGTAAGGAAGTGATGTTAGCTTTAAGAAGGTAGTTAGAGCGCCCTTTCCCATACTTTCCTTGTGGCGCTGCAGTTACTTACACTTTGGCACCGCAGATGTTTTTGCTTCTAATGGGCTTTATATTGTCAAGTACACACGAGTTATACATGGGGGCTGTGCAAAATAGTTCCCCAATATAAAATATGGCATAGTGTAAAATACATCTTTATAGATGTAAATGTTGGTATCATTAGAGTGAAATCAACATATTTGATGGTGTATCTTCAGTAAAGAATGATTCGTCTGCTGTGTGTCCCTTTTATGCATTTTTTTCTCAGCACTGTTTCTGTTTTCCTCCTCTCAACTCCATTGACTGGTTACTTTTCAAAATACTTTGTCATCTTTTTTATCTTTCTCCTGCTGTCCATGTCCTGGGCAGGCTTGAACATAGAAGACTTGAGGGGAGGGTAATCTGCCTCCAGCAAGAGGAGGTTTTCCAGTTTTTCAGGAAAGCTTGTTTTGATATAATTTTGATGAGAAAGTCTTAATAGCTGACAAACCTTTTGCAATGGAAGTCAGTCCAATGCTTTGGAAATAAACATGGTCTGAAATCAAATTTAGCCAAATTCTGTACAGTGATGTAAAACCTGTACATTCACTTCCAGTACTGTTGTTGAGAGGGAGGCCTGTTCTAGGTGAATCATCAGCATGATGTTGCCAAATTATTGAAACTCTTATAAATGCTGTTGCAGACACAGCCGATCACACAAACTAAATTGCCTGACAGCTTTTGTCTTAGAGGCATGGGAAGGGGATGACACAGATGGATGGTGCAGACTTGAACAGCAGTCTGAAACTTTAATACATGTGAAATTTAACATAAACTCTACCATTGCTGCAGATATTGCAAGTACCCATTCCTATCACCTGATTAGGAGAAAAATAAGATTTCCTAGTTACATTTGCATATCACTTTGAAGGACTTAAATCTGCTGTGGTCTTTACCCCTTTTCCCGAAGCTGAGAATCCAGTTGTGTTCACGCTGCTGCCTCTAGACACATAGCTGTTTATCTCCTGGTGTTTTATCCTGTGTCTTTGCTTTGTGAAACAGCTGGTGTCTACCTGGGTGGGTTAGGATCTGGCCTCTGGGTCTCCTGCTAGCGTATTTGCCTATTACAGCAGGACAGCCACCACCTGACCCTGGCACCTTTTGCTTGCCCTAGTAGTGGAAACAAGGCAGAAACTCAGCTCATTGAGAGGAACCTAGCCCGGCAGAAAGTACTGACTCATGGTTTGGTTGGCAATCAGCTGTCTTGAGATGTGACTGCTACAGTATTTTTCTAATTATATAAGGAGGAGTTGTAGGCAAATGGTGCAGATTGCTCCTGGAGGCACTGAATTAGTTGGGCATAAAGGCAATGACTACTCATTTAGGTTTTGCCCTGTCCATTTGTACCACTTCCTTGGGACAGACTGTCATAGGGGGCATTAGTATGAAGTGAAACTGTCATATGTGGGTTTTTTCCACAGCTTAATTTGCTTTCCATTATTGTCTGAGAAAGCTTAATTCTTATGCAAAGGGAACATAATATTGGTCTTTGGTTTGTTAATTATTATTTGGTTAACATTTATTTTGTTTATTATTATAAGTTTGATCTGTGAAGTAGAAATAATGATGTTTTTATGAAGTACGTACGCATTTTCTAATTGCTAGTTTTTAACTACCTGGAGAATTTTCATTATTTTATTGATGAGTTAAATTATACAAAAATATGAAAAGTACTAATACCTACAATTGATTTATTTAAAGTTGGAATAATAAGTGTTTTTCTTAAAGGATAAGAAAATATGTGCCAGTTCACACTTAACTCTGTAAATAGGAATTTGTTTTAATTTTGTGTCTTGAAATGGCCCTAAGAGAGTTTTTCTGACATCTGAGTAAATGTGATCTGTTTTTATGTTTGCAGCTGTTCATCGGAACAGTCCCCGTCCTGTAAAAGTGCCTCGGTGCCATAGTGATCCACCAAATCCTCATCTCATCATCCCCACACCTGAAGGCTTCAGGTAATGAGCATTATCATGACATTTTAAACTGTTTTATCCTCTCTTGGCTATGCTGAATGTCAGTAAGTGGAATACCTTTTCTTTCCCTTTGAGCGCAAAGCAGATAGAAAAAATTAGCATGTAAGTGTTCCAGATTTTATTGATGTGCTTTTAAGGACAATACGAGTTTCTTTTTCTTGCTGCTTGCCCACTCCCCTTTCTGTTGGTGTATGCATTCTCGCTTTGAAGTAATCCTTATCCCCTTTATCTTTCCTGAAACTAGTGTTTCAGTGTAAAAAGCTGAAAACTGCTCATTAACAAGACTTTTATTTCCTTCCCCACTTTGAATGCCTGCCTAAGTTTCTGTGGCAGTGCTTTCTGTAGGTTATGTACATGGAACTTAAAAATGTAGCATTCTGGAATATGGTGGCATTTCTGCGTCATTACCAACCTGCTGTGAAAAAGCTTGAACAGTGGATCTTTCCTCCTGCCTTTGAAAGAGCTGACATGATAATTAATGCAAAACTATTTAAAAAAAATTTGGAAATAAACATTGCCATGCATAATTTTACACAGAGGGCCCTATTTTTCAAGAGTATGACAACAGTGAGAAACTACAGTTGACTTTTTTTTCAGAAGTCACTTGGCTGTTGGCAGAAACTAATACTATTCTAAAAATGTGAAGATTTTTATTTTGAGGATTATTGTTACTGTACATGTTGGCAGCCCACGAAACTTCTAAGACTTGGAGTTATTATGTAATTGAAAAATGTCTAAAATCAAGCATCATTATACACACTTCAATATTTTGGTTCTACAACAAATTTTCAACTCCATACATTTTTTTTTGAGCTGTTTCCTGAAGTGTTTCTTCTTGCCACAGCACACGGAGCGTCCCTTGCGATGCGCGGAGCCACGGCAGCGTTGCTGGGAGTCGCCCCGCTCCAGCTGGGAGCGACTCAGCCCAGCCCAAACCTCTCAGCAGTGCAAATGAGACCAGGTAGCTGCACTCTGTGCTGTAGCAGACTCATCCTCCCTACATCACCCACATAACTGTTCCCACATACATCCTAATAGATCGTTTGCACCGCGCTCTTCCCTCCCATCCTGTCTTCCACTGGCTCCTTCATTCATGTTCGACTTGAGCAAAATCACATGTCTTAAAAATTCATGATGAGACCACTTTCAGATTCAAAATGCCTGAACAATGTGGTAGTTAAAGCATGCAGTTCTGACATAGACTACATATTTGCTCAGTAAAATGTCCATGCAATGAACATATGCCAGTCAGCTCATTGGTGTAACTTTAGTAAAAAATTACTACTGGTAACTAACACTTAGAATCATAGAATCACTTCCACTAAGATAACTGTAAGATCACAAATAAGCACAAGAATTTTCATTTTTCTTCATGTTAGCTAACAGTTTGGTATTGTTGCTGTCCATCATAAATATTTTGAAATACTGTATAGTGTCAAATGCAAAATTAAACACATGAGGATTTTTAAAAAAATTATTTCTTGCTATACCTTTGGCTTCTTAGGGTGGTGCAGAATGAACTTAATACAAAAGAAACTGTTCTTGTACCAGGATATGGAACAGAAACCACTTCTGTATCATCACAAGTGGCTTTTTTTTTGACAGACCTATGTTAGTATCTTTCTTGTTCTTTGACCTTTGATTTGGCTGTTATAATTTTAGACTGTTGGTATTTCTTCTTCCCATATTACAGTCAGACCACTGACATGTCTCCCAATTTTATTTTACCTTTTTTCCCCTGGACCCACGACTGTGAAAAGCCTGCTCTTAACACAGTGGTGTTAACTTAGGGTTTAAAAATAGCTTTTTGGATTCTTACTTCTGCTGCGGAGTACTGAAAGTTCTTTGGGATAGAAATTCTTGTGAATGGATACACCTATCTGACTATATCACACAGCCAGTAGAGAAAAAAGAGGTGGTGAAGGAACAACAGATTGATGGTAAAGAACAATAGATTGACCAAAGTGAACTTAGATATGACTTGATTATGAATTGTTTTGCAATAAATAAGTTTCGGTTGTGAGCCAGCAAACCATCATAGTTTGATTTGTTATCAGATTCACGGCAGAAGCATGTGTTAAGCTGTTAAGAGGGAAGTAAATTACCACTTTTTATATAAAATTTTTCCTGTGAGTTTTTTCAGTTTATTTTATTACAAGATGTAGCTTGCACCTTTTATAGTAGCCTCCAGATGTATAGCTTATGAATCCAGGCCTTTTTTTTGGTTGAAAATACATCTTGAAAACTTTGTCATTCAAACATAGACATTATTTATCCTTCATGCCTCTATTTTAAGCTCCCCCATGAAAAACACAGAGTAGGCAGTAGTCTGCAGCATTTGAATAGCCCTTTCAAGTAAGTAACATTCTAGAGAATTTTCACTGAGAGGTTCTTGCAGCTTTATAAGCTGACGGTGGGATGGATAATTAGTGTTTTTCGAAGACTTTTATTTTTCTTAGAATTCTCAGCTTTTATTTTTCTGATGGTTGTTCATAAAATATCCCATGATCTTGGTTTTTTTTTTTTTTTTTTAATGCTCTGTCTGGATTTTTAGGTAGTGTTTAATATTCTATATAAACTAGGAATAATGTGAAGAAAAAGTTATGAAAGCAGAGACAGTATTTTGAAGGCTGCTGGGTTTTTTTTAGGGGTTTTGTTTATTGAGGAAGGCAAAATACTACAATGTAATATATTTCTACAATTTTTTCTTGTTTTAGTATAGTTAAAAGAGAGTTAATTATGAATTTTGTTTATTTGTGCTCCAAAAGAGAAATGGAATCTCTTGGATCAATGAAGTGTTTTCTGGTTTGGTGAATTGTGGAATCCAGTGCTGGAATAGCACAAAGACAGAAACTTTGTATGCTTTCCAGAAAGTTTTTAGACATTTAAGACATGATTATAAACATTAAATATCTATGAAAAGTTGAATATCGGAACTTTGTAAGTCAATTGTACTAGGAAGTGCATAGTGCACAAATGCCACCATAGTTCTAGTGAAGTTTTTCTTAACAACAATAAAAAAACCCGACAAAACAAAAAAACCCAAACCAAAAAAACCCCAATATAGTATCACTAGAAATTAAAATCCAAAGCACAAATACCTGGTTATTTACATTGAGCTTTCTGATATTTATACATTTACAGTAGATTTATGTTAATAACCTTTATAGATGGTCAATTTTTGAGCTGTGGTTGTTATTCATCATTTTATTATTTATCCAGGGCTGGAGTGAAAAAATTATCAAGCATTCTTGTCTTTTACTATAATTTTTGCCTAATAATGTGCATACAGACTTTCTGGAACAATAAAAGGTGTGGATGCGTAAGATGGGCCTGAAATGGGGTTTAGACACCCGCATTCAAAGCTATGGTGCTTAGGATCCTCTGTTCAGCTGCTGCCTTGTTTTAGAGGTGGTGTAGCTTTGCTTGTTTTTAAGAATTTTGTGTGTCAGGAATTGTTGCTCTGTATATGCTGAGAACGAGCTTAACCTTCTTGCTCATTAAAACCTCAACTTCATGAAGAATAATGTGGATTTTCACTAGTTCAGTTTCAGTTCCTGCTCAAACTTAGAAAATCTAGCTGGGCAGTAGTAGGAAGTGAAAAGCAAACATCGTATGGAGCACATTTGCATGGGAATAGGTTGTCTTTGGTTTTGACTTCTCTTTCTCAAGGTTGTCGTTTTTGAGTTTTTCTGTTTGGTGTTTGTTTGTTTGTTTTGGTTTTGTTTTTCTTTAAAGTATTCTTAGATAATAATCAGATATGATTTGGAAACAACTATAGGGCTGTAGGGTAGTCCTCTCATAGGTGTGTGTGCACCTTGTGGTGTTAGGTATCTTTCGTCTTTTTGTGGTTGTTAGCTTTCAGTGAAGGATTTAACGTTTCCTTTTTCAGTAACATTTAGCTGATACCTCTAAAGCATTATGTTTTAGGAGACATCAGTCACAATTCTTCCCCATCAAACTTTAAAAATTGAAAGGGAGCCTTGTCCAAAAGGGAGTTAATGGTAGAAAGACTTCCGCAAGGATTTACGGCTCTAAAACATGAGTGGACTAATTGCTGTCTGGGGCTGGAGGAAAGTGCCTGAAGACCTAAGAAGTTAAGTCTTGTTTCTCTTAGTATTGTTTTCCTTTCTGTTCAGCCTTCTTGTTCATCTTACTCTGAGGCATCTGATTCCATTTTGTGCTGTCTGGAAGAACTGGGGCCTCCAAGCGATCAGGCTGCTGTCATTTAACAGTGTCCTTCCTGTCAACCAGCTTGTGTGTCTTCCCACTAGTTCTGACTTAATGACCATGGACTATGACTGTATTTGCAGTGTACTAGGCGCATACGAATTCAGTTACTACCTTTCATCTGATGATGTGGATCGCATTATCACCCAGCTGAATCACTTCTGATTGTATATCCAACCCTGGCACAAGCTGCATGCTGCAGCAGCTGTCTTAGTAGTAGGTTATAAGTCATGAAAATGGATTCTGTTGCTATGGGCAAGGAACAGTTTTGAAGTAGTTTATACTTTGGAAGCTTAGGGCTTTTTCATAAAGCAGCATAACTAAAAGAATCTAAAAAGTCTTCATTTGCGGGAAAAAGAACATAGGGTTTTCTGTTTACCTTTTGGCATCAGTTTTTCTTTCATGTTGCTTTCATGGTTCATATCCTAGGCTTCAGAGGTTCTGTCTTTTAAAAACTGCAGTTACATTAGCATTGCACTAAATAAATACTAATGACAAGTTAATTAGTATGATGGCTCTTTTTAACAGGGGTTCCAGTGTCCCTGAAAATGATCGACTTGCTTCAATAGCAGCTGAGTTGCAGTTCAGATCCCTTAGTCGTCACTCCAGTCCCACTGAAGAGCGAGAAGGTGATTGTCACAGTAACAAATTGTGACCTGGATGTGCAGATGCTTTGTCATTAACATGTTTCTCTCTGTTCCCAGTTCTTACTCTTTCCAAAAATTTCTTTCACCTCACCACATTCAGAAATCTTAGATTTTTAACTTGTGGGCTTACATGGTCAGAGTTAGTCCTTTTGTTCTCAGATATATCCACTATTCTCTTGCCTTTCATATTGTTTCTGAATTGTATCTGAAGGGATTTCCTGGTGCCTTACTAAGTTCCAATGTTCAAAATGAAATCACTAATATGATTTTTGAATTATATACCCCATTTGACAGTAAATTTTGAAACAGTGTTAATGAGGTATGAACTGGATCCATCAGGGCAGTGAAGTGTTTTCTGTCCAGTTCTTTATCCCCGCAGTATTCATATTAAAAATACTTGCTGTTATTTGAATCCTGGAAGAAGGGACAGGATGTGTGACTTGATGTCCTTATCAGGGCTTCTCCCTCAGGTTTCCCCAGCCCCTGTATATGTGGTATTTATTGCAATAAATATCTTGAAAGATGGATTGTGCAAATTAAAAGGAAGTATAAACTCTGAAGCAAAATAGAGCTGATATTGTGATCATCCACACTGGATTTCATAGAGAGAAATGCCTTAAAGATTTACATTAAGAGGTGTGGGAGATATTTTTCATCTTCGTTAGTTTTTAAGCAAATGTTGAAAATATTGTCTGCCTCACGCTTATTCCATTTTTTTGGTATCTGTGTGAAAAGGAAGGTGGCTTAGGTTGAAATGAATACAAATCTTAGTCTAAGGAACCTTAGAAAATTGTTTTCCTACAGATATTCTGCATATTTGATTCTGAGTGCCCTGGCTTGAAGTGCTTCCCTCAGTTGTGGAAGGACATCTTTGTTTCTGTATAAATGAAATTCTGTTTTATAATTTGTTTTCTAAAGAGAAGTCGATTTTGATTTCAAGAGCATATGTTGCTATACATGTATTAGTCCTGTATGTAAGTTTTCAACTTCTGCTGAATATAGTGGCATAATCCTTAATACGAGATAAAGCTACTTTTGTGCTCACACTGTTATTTCTCTAGAGCCATTGTATCCTAAAGGAGATTCAAGTGGTTCATCCCGGCGGAGTTGGGAGCTCAGAACATTAATCAACCAGACCAAAGGTAGGTGTTTAGGAGTCACTATAATGTAATGTCTGTTAAACCAGTGCTGTACTGAAAGGTTGCATTTTGTTGTGGATTGTGAAGAGGTTTTCACAGCTTTATACATAGGGAGGAGAAAAAATAAAAGCCTGATTGCAGTTATAGGATATTGCTAGCAGAATCACAAGGGGTACTTTTTGAGGTAGGAGTAATTAAACTTTATAAAAGTTAATTCTTTTCAGTTTCTGAAAGGTATGACCAGTGTTCTGCAAGATTGAGTTCATTTGTTACTATATAGGAGTTGCAGGAGTTTGCTGTCCCTATTCAGTGCCCAATTAAGAGTTGCATGACAGTAGGAAGCACTTCCTCACTTCCCAAGATCTCTCCCCAGAGTGAGATTTTCTTATTTTGGGTGTCTAATAGTGTGTGATCCCCCACTGTTTCCTAAATTTAAGGCTATTGTGGGGCCCCTTCCTCTCTGTCCTACTACTGATTTTCATGAACCTGAAAGTAACTTGATTACATCAGACACTCCTCTACTGTATGGATCAATACACAAAGCGTGTTTACATGTATTGTGGCAGGGTGGAACCTCATGAAACATGAGAAAAACATTTCTGTCACATTAGAAACTGGTCTCATTCATTATGTGTCTTACACAGAACACAGGAAGGATTACAAATTCTTGTTTTGAAATCTAGAAGTTGGAATATAAATACTGAAGGAATTTGAATTTGTTTAAACTAAAAAAGAATGAGGGAAAACTTGAAAATTTCTAGAAGATTGCTGTAATGGGAACTGGTTTTACTGTCCACTGTTAATAATACAAAGATTTTGGTTTAAAATTACAGAAAAGCATATTTAGTATAGAGGAAATAGTATTAATTATGGATAGGGGAGCAGAATATACAGTTTGGGAGTATCTATATCACCACCCTTTGGAGACTGCCAGGAACAGGTTAGGCTATTGGTGTCAACAGTGACAGGTGTATAATTCTTGTGCTTTACAAGGAGGGGATGTGAACTAACACTGCCCTGAGATCTCTTTGGTCTCACTCACTAGGATGCTGTTTCATGATAAGATTTGAGAGCTGGAGTTTACCTCTGAATCTTTGAAATAATAGATGCCATGAGTCTTTCAAGAAACCTCTCATATTTCTGTAGAACAAAACCTTACCTGTCCTTCTTTCCTTAGTGCTCTTATAGCCTAATATATTTCCACTACCAGAGGTTAGTTACAGGTCAAATACAAACAAGTGCGTTGCATTTCATAGGTGTGATGTCCTTGAATCAAGTTAGAGATTATTAGGAAAGAACCTTAGTTTTGTATGTGATTCATAAGTGATTGATTGCTAAAATGTCTTAATTAGACTCACAAAATAGTTTTCTTTTAACTCTGGTCGCTTCATCCAATGTCGAAAGATAACAAAATACAACAGCGAATATTTCTCGGTCAAGGAAATTGTTCATCACTCTTTTCAGACACAGTTTCCAAGCAAGCCCCGATGGAAGCTGTTCAAAAATCTGTTCAGTTGTTTGAAGAAAGGAGATACAGAGAGATGAGAAGGAAGAACATCATTGGCCAAGTTTGTGATACACCGAAATCTTATGATAATGTCATGCATGTTGGTTTGAGAAAAGTGACTTTCAAGTGGCAGAGAGGAAACAAAATTGGTATGTTCTTTGTACTTTCATTCATCTAGCTAAAATACCAAACTTAGTATTCGTGAAGGAAATCAAAGACTGTCCTTGAAAATCTTGTGTCTCTGCATAGGTATTATCAGCTTTACTGAAATCAAAATATTAAAATACAAAATACTGTTGTGGCTAGGATTTTCTTAATGTAGAATGTCATTGAAGTTTTCATTGGTCAAATAACAGGAAACAAGGAGAAGGATTTGGTTAGGACAATTACTTAGGTATGATCCTGTGATATCTGCATGTGTTTAACCCTATGAAATGTTCAAGTTCTGCATTTGGAAGAACAAGAAATATGAATGGAAATTAGTGTGAACTCTGCGATTTAATTCACCAATCTTACTGTTTCCCCCATATGATAATTTTTTATTCTCTGGTTTGGGATTTTGGGGGAAGATCTTTGGTCTTGAGAAGTCTTCTTTCAGGTCAGCCAATTAATGTTTTTACTTCTATTCAGCTTGAATTCAGGGCTATGAATGTGGTATTGTTACAGTTAAAAGCTACTTGGTGTTTTAAGTTAAAGAAAGGTAAAAAGCGGTGACAAGCTGCTTTCAGTGATGTTTCCTCACTGCAGTTGATGTACGTGTTGCTTGTTGAAGGTAGCATGCTGAATTTTCCATACTCTGACTTTGCAGGTGAGGGCCAGTATGGGAAGGTCTACACCTGTATCAGTGTTGACACTGGAGAGCTGATGGCTATGAAGGAAGTGAGTACTGTGTCTACAAGAATCACTGCTACCCTTCTTTCTTTTCTAAATCAAATGTGGGTGATGTAGGAGGCATTGTGGGTTTCTGCACTCTGCTGTTTGCTAAGGGGGAAAGGATGGGAAGACAAATTGTTTCTTCATGTAGCCACAACTGCTGTTAGCACTTTTTCCTCCTTAAGTTGCTTTTCAGTTTATAACTTTCAATTTAAATGTATGTAAAATTGATAATGTGTTTTTTTACTAATCTCATAGAATGGTTGTGAATTTAAATGAATGTTTAATATATGTGAACTTCCATTTAGAGATTTTAAATATGTTTGAAAGATTAGTGAAGATTGTACACAAATTTATATTTTACTTTGCAGTGTTCCCTCTCACATTTTATTACTTTTTTCTTCATTCCTTAGAGCAAAAGATAGGAAGTGTGACATCAGATGTTTTTCAGCTTCTCCTGTAGTGTGAGCTAGGTTGAGTCACAAAATTGCTGACTAACTTGGTGGGTACAGAAAATCTAGTTTTCAGGATAGAAGTAAGTAAAGCTGTGTAGGCGTAGAGATCTGTTTCTCCTACAACACCTTGTGATTGTTTTTCTTTTAAATTATTGTTTAGTTGTAATGCATTTCTACGTCTTTAGACAGTTGTAGCAAGCATTAACTGTTCACAGCAGTGACTGTGACAGTCATTGGATGTTGCAGCAGTTACATTTTATGAGCCAGTTCTTACACGCATACAATATGTATGTGATGTCCAAGGTATGAAAAAGCAAGATTGGGCTTGTGCTTAGCTTCTTGTACTCAGTCACTGACTAATACCAACACTTGAAATTTTGTTGCTGTTACGTTTTTTCCTCCTGATGAAATAACATTTTTTCCCCCCATCAGTTGCACTCTCTTTCTGTAATTCAAAGTTGCTGTTTAGATGCAGGTGCTTTTTACAGATCAGCATGTGTGTGCTCTTCAGCTGAAGCTGAAGTAAGCTCATATATAGATCTTGTTTGACAGATGTTTGTTTCACTAGGCTTGAATGAAAACTGTTTGTAACTTCCAAATAAAAGGCTTTTCTGGATTTCCTTAAGAATAACTTGGGAAAAGATAGATTTATTGATTTTTTTAAAATGGGTTAAGAACACTGCATTCACCTGCCCTTGCACCAAGATTTCTTCACACTTTATTACCTCAACCACAGTGTCATTAAAATGACTTCAAATTATAGTGGACAAGCTTTACAAAAAAACATAGTATTGCATTAGGGAATATGTAGAACACTTGAAAATCATCTGTCACCTTTGTGTAATCTTTATATATTTAATTTTTCCACTGCTTGAGTACAAACTGTATCCTGGAATTGTTACACAGAACATAACAATCATAACATCCCAGCAACTGAAGGCAAAATATGTGCATTTATTTCTTTAGCAGTTGTTCTGCACTCCCTTATTAAGGCTTCTGTTTTCTAACAATATGGTAAAAGTAGCATCTTCCATAACTTGCTATTCATCTTGCTTATCTTTGTGTGGTTTGAAGCTTTAAACCAGTTTTTCAGAACACCTTATAATGTTTTTCCTCATCGAGTGGTCCATCACAGCACATTGTAGGAGAAGTAATGAAAACCTGTTTCTTTCATCAAAACTTTTGATTGTATTTGTTCCATGCCACACCTTTTCCTTGCAGCTGCCTTGTTCTCAGTGAATAAACCCCTCAAAGAGATCCCTGAGACTCTCTGGTGATGAAGTACCTGGCAAATAGTCTTTGTTGAATGATAGCTCTCCCTGACGTTGCTTTCAGATTCTCTTGTATTGTGTCTGTCTACCACACTTAAGCTAGAAGGCAAGCACAGAAGAGATACATATGTGCACACGTGTGTATTTACACATTTAAGTAACAGCATTTTACTCTTATAAAGTTTATAAATCCTTGTAGTTGTAGGTAGTTTTCCAGCAATAGCTTAGTGTGCTTTATTTGTTTCAGTTTGGGGCTGGAGAGGGAATTTCGGGGCTTTTTTTTGTGATGATGCTATTTAACAACAACAACAACAAAAGCTTTTTGTTGTGTTTGAGCTAAGGATAGTTTGTGTGCTTTTTTTGTTCTTTATTAATTTGAAATACCAGCAAAATAATGACAAATGTTTCTTGCAGATAAGATTTCAACCTAATGATCACAAAACCATCAAAGAAACAGCTGATGAACTGAAGATTTTTGAAGGCATCAAACACCCTAATCTGGTTCGTTATTTTGGTGTGGAGCTCCACAGGGTAAGAAAACATAAATTATTGGGACTTTTTTTATAAGGCAAAGAGAAAATTTTAAGAAGGTTTGCATTATTGGAGGTTTTTACATGAGAACATTCCAGTTACTCTTGTCTGGTTATCTTTGTGAATAGCAGTGTGTCTTTTTTGCTCTGGATATTGAGGTCTCTGAAACACAGTTTGGAGAGACTTTTAGGAACTGGTACATAAACAGAGAAGGCTTAAAATAAATGAATGGAGTGAGTAATGCTGGAACTATTCTATGCTGCTGCTCTGGGGAACTGGCTAAAAGCAAGTTACGTCATATATGGTGTGGTATCTTCTGTATGTAGATAAGGATTAGACAGGCTAGAGCCTGTCCCTGTTAGCACCAAAGGTTGTACTGGTATTGTGTTGATTCCTGGAAAAATTCTGTGCTGGCATTTAAATCTTGATGCCAGATAAGTACTGGAATTCAGCTAGCATCTGTTCAGAAGGAAGAAGCAAGTTTTCTTGCTTGAGCAGCAGAACTAATGAAATGTATTTTTCTATGGAGTTGGATTCCAGAGTTGTGTGCTGAGATACCCTTTTTATTACTCTCTGCTTTCCACATGCTCCTCTCACTTGAGAGTCTCAAGTCCTGATGTCTTGCTGGAAAGTGCTGCTTGGATTTGACTGATTTGCTCAATATGGAATAAGTTGTTTTGGTGACCCATTGCTGGTTTAGAAGGGGACATAGGCTGCTTTCTGCATTTCTCTACTTGGAGACACAAATTTGGGTATCTGTGCCACTGGGTCATTGGTTTCTCAGACTAGTTTCTAAGAAATTGGTGTCTTTGCCATCTTTTTGTATTAATTCAGCCTGTCTGAAATCAGCTGGGCTTGGACACAGAGTGGGAGCAGAAATCTAATTTTTCCTTAAAGTGAGTTAGAGTTGGCATGCTTGTTCAAGCCACAGAGAAGAACAAAAAAGTTGCCCATCCCAAGCAATCACGCATGATACTGCAGGAACTGGGACAGAGAGAAGGAATAAAAAACAAGCTCAAAACATCATTTTGTGCCCTTTTTTTTTCCCCATTCTCTAAATAAGGAAAGAATCTCTATAAATTTCTGTGTAATACACCTGCAAGACTTCTAAATCTTTTGGTTGATGTCAAAGCACTGTATTTTTATACCACCAAATAGGATCAGTTATGTACAAATGATGCAGATAGGCATGTAGCAGAGAGTTTCCATAGCTGTGCAATGGAATATCTTCGGTTGCAGCATGCTAGAGAGAATAGAGTTCTGAAGAGATGATTTATGAGATATTTCATGGTTAGCAGTACTTTCATTAAGATATTACATGATGCTTTCATTATTCATTTCATGAACAGTGAATTTATCTTAATTTAAATATCTTAGTTTAAAATATAAAAAACTATACCTAATGAAATCTGGTCTGGTTCCCACAACAGGAAGAAATGTACATCTTCATGGAATACTGTGATGAGGGCACTTTGGAGGAGGTATCAAAACTGGGCCTTCAGGAGCATGTCATTAGGCTCTACTCAAAGCAGATCACAATTGCTATCAATGTACTACATGAACATGGGATTGTTCATCGAGACATTAAAGGTAATGTTGACCCAAAAGGTAATGTTGTTGTTTCAGTGTGGTAGATGAGAGCAGGGGGAAGGATGGGGGGGGATGTATTTGCATATTTAGTGTGTATTATCTATGCAGCCATTATTTGTATAAAACCTTCCACTGACTTTTCAGTTTACAAGTTATTGGTTAGTTTCATGCTTTTTTTTTAAGTGTAGATCGTAAGAAGCATTCAAAATTGTCATTTCAAAGTCATAAATTTTACCCATGATTTATACAGTTTTTTTAGAGGTTGTTAAGATTATTGGGGATTTATCTAAACTCAGTTACTAGTCCTTGCATTTTTAGTAATAATGTACTGAGCTACGTAATGCTGTTTTCTTTCTTGTTTGTGCAAGTAAGTGGTGTTTTCTGGAGCTGACAGGCAGTGTACAGTGCTAGAGTTGCGCATCAGAACTTTTCCTCGTGATTCCATTTTCCTGAAGAGTTTTGGAATTTCAGATGAGTGGCTGATTAAACTTAATAACAACAATGTTAAAAGAACTTAAGTGATTTTAGGATATCCCTTTATCTAGTGTGTTTTTTCCATACATTTATCTTCTTGTGCCTGGCTGTCAGCGTTTGCGTACATAATTAGCAAACTGAAGCTTAAGTAACCAAAGGGGGGTTGGGCTTGGCATTTAAGATACACAGTGTCAGTCCTCATTTCAGGTTCATTTTTCTTTTTCTGCGCCTTCCAACAACATCCTCCATGTCTGGTTGTCTTGGTTTGGTTAGTTTGGCATATTTGGCTCACTGATGGCAGGAAATTTAGGCAAAGGTAGGGGAAGCAATGCACACAATATGCCCTGTGAATGCTCATTTTGTGACAAGGCAGTGCAACCCAACGATGCTGGGTTTCTATGTCCCTCTTGCTCACAGGGTTTTGAATCACCGCAGCAGTGTAGGAGGTTCCCAGTTGCTCTTGGTCCTTTGGCCTCGTGCTTCTCATTTGGGAAAAGAACTATCTACGATCCAGAGGCCTTCCACCCAGGTAGGCCACTCTTGAGTCAGTTTTGGCTTTTTTTTTCCTAGAACACACTTTCCCTCACTCCCATTTCCCAGCAATCTTACCTTTTCTGATTCTCCTTCCTCACCAAGGGTTTCTCTCCAGTTGTGGATTTCCCTTTGTGCTTTTCACAGTTCCCTCCTTGCTCTTTTCTTGATCATTCCTTGTCCAGGTTCTGCTTAGCTGGATTATGCTGTCCTGGAAGCTCGTTGCGATCAAAATCCAAGGCTGGCTGACAGGGATTTCTTTTGTGCTGCTCAATGTCATTGCTGATATCTGGATATGTTTCCAAATAGGTCTTCTGCTGTTCAGGGAAATGCATGGAGTGAAAAAAGCTGTATAACAGAACTGTAATTTTGTGTTACCTGAGAGCATTTCTGTTGCAACAGGTTTCTTATGTCAAATGCTGGGGTGTTTCTTGAGGGTCACTGCAGGCACATCTGTTCACAGACCTTCCTGAAACTCTATGGCAGAATATAAAGACAGACCACAGAGGGCATTTTTATAAAGGTTACCTGATGCGTTGGAAGTCTTTTGCTCATTGACTTCTTCTATGCTAACATTGCATCCCCAAGTTTTCAGGCTAGCAGCAGTAAAGAACACTCTAGTTTTAATTTTATCTTGTGTAGACTGGTACTCTTATTTTTCTGATAGAGAAGAATGACATTCAGACTGTTAAAACTGCTTTCCGATGAAAATCTCACTGTGAGATCACACTAGATCTCTCATGGCCAGTTTGCTAAACATCACTGTGGATCTGTTTCTTTTAGTGGCAGATAAGCAATTCTTATTATGATTGTTTATCTGTATCCTGTAAGACACCTGTACTTGGTGTCTGCAAGTACCTGTGCTCAAAAATAGACTTTTGGTTAGTAGTGTCCCCTTGTGCCACCGTTCATTGTCTTTCAGATGCTCTTATGGCATCCAGCTCTATGAGGGTAAAAGACAAAGCAAGATGCAGCTGCCAAAAACCTTGTTCAGCCTGTGGTGGCGAGGGCAGATGGAGGATTGTGTTGGCTGGTTGTTACATTTGGCTGCACTGCTTTTGCTTAGTCTGCATCATTGTGAAAAGCAGGTGGTGCTGGTATGTAGCAGAAGATAGTCTCTTGTGATACTCTTTTAATCTCTGTTCTGGGTTTTGAATTTTAATTCCTGTGGCTAAGCCCAGTTTCTTTGGTTAGAATTATTTCACTTTTTGTAAGGAAGCTGTTCTGGTCAGTGATGGAGAATGATGGAAAATTTAATGCTGACAAGAACCTGTG
>WEKY01022503.1:25397-35885 GCA_013390045.1 Picathartes gymnocephalus | reverse complement strand
AAAAACCCAACAAAAAAAAAACCCCTGGGTTAGTGTTCAGCCTCCCCTCCTAAAGGTAAGTCAGAAGGACAGTGTGCATCTCCCTCCTGAAGCTTTGCTAATTTGAGCAGTTTTGCTTGCTGGAAAATTTGGAGGAAGGGAGAGTTAGTAAATTCTGCATCTCCACTGTGCCAGAAATTTTCCTAGAAGCAGAAGACTTTGTACCATATCCTCAGCTTGATAACATATTTTAAAAAATATTATGTGACAAACAAAATCAAATCCATGCACAGTGCCAGTAGATGCAGAGAAACTGTTTTGTAGATGCAAAGATGCAAACGTGTTTGTCAGTGTGCTGCAGTGCCAAAAAGCTTCAAGTTGTGTGAGAGGGGAGGAAAATCAACTCCAGAAAAACAAAACAGTTACAGATTTTCTTCAGTCAGTGCTAGTCCAGTTGATCCTGATGCAACTTTCCTTCTTCATGAGAGGGCAGGGTAACAGAAAATTCGTATCTGGAAAATAAAGAGTAGAAAGAGAGCAAGTGGCTTGTGCCTGACAGGAATTCCTCCAGCAGCATGGAGAGACTCATTAGAATTTTTCCCATGGCACACCACAAAAGATGGCTGGAGAAAACAAAGTGAGGTGCTGGAGCTCAGTATATTTCTTTGTCCTTGAGAAGCCTGGCCCTGCTGAATCTCACGGGCTAATGCATGCATAATTTGAGGCAGCTGATTAAGTTTATTGTGTTCCTGACTAAGTTGAGAGGAGTGAGGGAGGGAGGGGGAAAAAGAAACAGAGTTGGCTTTAGTAAAAGATCTGCAATTGTTTTTGATATTTACATAGTGTGCTATCATAATTGATCTTGATTGGAGACTTAAGATGCACAGACGAAAATGACACACTGGAAGTCCCCATTTGAGGAAACAAAAAAAGGGGCAGCCCCTTCCCCCCATCACTCCTAGCCACATCAAAAGCCATGGAAGAGGCACTGTATAAAGCCCAGAGCTCTGCATGGGCTCAGAGCAGCACAGCTCCTTCCACGTGCTGGAGGCTGCACGGGCAGGGGCCGGAGCATCCTCTGGCTTCACACACCTGGTCAGATGTGAGCCACTCCTCTGGTGTGGGGCTGGACACTCGGAAGAGGCTGGGAGAGCTACTGCACCTGCTGAGGGAGTCTGGTGCTGTTTCCCAGGTTTAACTGAGAAGTTCCCCATGAGGAGGAGACCACAAGCTCCGCAGGAGAAGGAAGCAATACCACCACAGCGGAGAGTAATCATTCCTTAAGAGCCATTCCACCAATGTCAGTTGTGAGGAGTCCTTCACATAGGAGGGCCACATGTAGCTCCATTGGAAATGATAGAACTGTCAGTGTTTCTTCAGTTTAAAAACAGTGAGAAGTCTAGATCTGAATCAAAGATGGGAACCCCCTACAGCCCCTGCAGCACAGGGAGCTCCCAAAGAGATGTTTAAAGTGTCTGTGTAAGGTCCCTTTTGATTTGGGATTGCAGATATTTTGTTTGCAATTACATGCAAACCCAGACACCATTCTGCTCTCACTGATGCTGCAAACACTTGGAATGGAAAATATGCATTGCAGTATCCCCCGTGGAAAACTCCCTTCAGATTTCTCATTAACTTCCCTCACAGAAAATAATAAATAAGAAGAGTTTATGATTTACCAGATATATTGATTTACCAGACCTTAACTTTATATTTTTATTGTGTTGCTTTAACTTTCTAGTCACAGCAGAACAGATAAACCAGAAAGAACTTTCTGTCCCTCCCTTCAGAGCATAGCTATGACTCACAAAGTTTGTGCATTCACTTGGAAATACGGTGCTGCGTCACTCTCACTCTATAACAGCAATAACGTACAGAAACTGCACTGATGCTTCAGGCATCAGATAACCTATTTACTGGCAGGGAGAGCCTAAACTTGCACGGCTGTTTTCACTAGCTCCTGACTCAGAATACAGCATGGACCTCTGGCAGACTCAGGAACTACTTAAAGGTTTAGTACTCTGGTCCAATCCATTACTTACATTCTTTTTTTTTCAATGTAAGAACTACAATTCTAGAGCATAAGCATCATTAGATATGTAAGACACTACAAAATGCCTAGGAAACCACTTACAACACCTCTCTAGGTGCTGTACAATATCCATGATGACAGTATCCAAAGCAGTGCAGTTGTTGATACCAGGAAGAACTTTCTGCCAGTAATCACAGACCCTGTAGAAACCAATGCTGGTATAAAAAGAGACGTTTTCCTAGCAGTTAATACCACTGAGATTCAAGAAAAAATATTGCTTTTTCTACTTCAGATATTTCAGTTCAAACAGTCAGGCTTAGGCTTCTCTGTGTGAGGTCACCCTTTCACCTATGGTGTAACCAGAGCATAAAGATAACTCACCAGGAAGATGAGCAGACTGTCAGGAGAATTGTCAAGAGGGACATGAAGAACATTGTGGAAAGAGCATTTCTACCCTAACCTACGTTGCTGATTCTGGAATAGAAAGCTGTAAAAGTTTGAGGTTCAGCATGGGCTGATGCTTTATTCCGGATGTAGGCACCCACTCAATTCTGCAAAGGAGAAGAGCATAAAACAGTTTGGAAACTGCACTGTAGGTAGGAGTCAAATTGTAAATGGAAAGGGATATTTTCTTCTCCTTTTTATTGCAAGCAGCCTGTTTAATCCTAGCAGTTTGTATTTGGACTACACTTCCAGACACATAAAATTTATGTGGGAATAGGGCAGCTGAAGAGGTGGCCCTTTTTAAAACTCTTTTCTTTTTAAATGGTATTTCAAAGTGAAGATGAACGCTGGTTGAGGTAGAAAGTCTTTCTGCAGCTCACCATCTGCCATTGCACAGGGTATTATAACACTTATTGGCTTTACTTAACTGCTGATGAAAAACTACCATCAACAGCTGCCATCACTCCCACTGCAGATTGTAATAAACAATAGCCCATTTGGCTAGTAGCCCTCATTCTCCTGCTCTAGAGCTAGGGATATAGCTAGGGACTCCACAAAGAGTCAGTAAGATTGAGAGACAAGAAAAGATGGCTAGAACTCTGTGATTGATTTTACTTTTTTGGAACTGTGTTTTGCCCAGCCTTGAAAACCATCTAAAAAAAAAGTGTGTGTGTGTGTGTATATATATGTGTGTGTATATATAGATATGTCTAAACTGTGGGACAATTGAAATGACTCCAGCTTTAATTTTCCCTAAAGTCTTTTCTATTGACCCCAGTGGGAGAAGGGATGGTCCACCAGCTGATTATGAAAAATCCACTCTACTTTTATAAAACGAAGAATTTATAACTGGGTATGTATGTACTCAATTTCAGACTCTAGAATTTTGCTTCTTTCAGACTTCAGTATTTTTTTGCCTTCTGATGTCTTTTCATAAATCAGCTTTGTTTTACCCCACTTTTAATGAAGTAATGAAATATTTTCTTCATTTTCTCTGAGGTTTATTGACTCAGAAGATCTCTGCTTCTCTTTAAGCATCTCAATGAAATTACCAGACTCTCAAGGGTTCACTAAAATTTCTGCTGGAAATTTGGCTGAACAATATCAGTTTGGCCAGTCTTATTTTCAGACAAGAAATCCAACTTTTCAAAATATATCCTCAAATGTCTGCTTGTAGCTGTTGCTTCTAATCCTAAAGTTGATGTCTTTGTTATTCACAGTTAAAAGGGTAATATATGTGGATCACTGTAAGTGTGTTTAGTTTTATGTGATACTGTCATAAAATTAGTAAGACACATTCATGGCTCAACATTTCCTCCAAATGAAATAGAAAGCTCCACCCGTGTACTTCACAGATCAGTGGGAAGATGAAAGTTTGGATAACTGGAACAACCAGCAGCTCTGCTGTGACATGCACATGAGCATAAATCCCAATGGACATGCAGATGCAGAAAGCACAGAGCTACAACAGGGGCAGACTGTTTTATCCAAACTTCACTTAGACCTCCTTAACTGAGACATTGTCAAGAGAAGTACACTAAGAGTTCATGCAGTATATGAGTAGCCTAAGAATAACTTTAGAGATATGGGAGGCAAGCTATTCTCGGAGCTATTCTAGAACAGTTGGCTGTTTCAGGCTCTTGTCTTGTTTCCTTTACTTATCTACTACATTTTCATTTTCTACTTCAAGAAATCCACACCACATAATTCCAAACAGTCAGCTATATTTGGAATTGCAAATTTTCACTTTCATTTCCATTGTTCTTCACCCTGTACAAGTAGAGTGGAGTGAACAGATGAAAAATTTCTTGAGCATATAAGACTGGCAAGATCAATACTAGAATAGTGTAGTTAAATCTGTTATCTAAGTTTTAAAAAAAAAGACACTCGAAAATTGAAAAAGAGGCAGAAAGGAGCCAGAAGTTTTAAGTTGGCCAGGGAAAATGTGTTGCACTGAGAAAATGAAGATCAGCTTTCTTAGAACAAGGAAGTCCAGATAAAGGGACAAACATCAAGAACTTATTTGAAAAAGTATACAGAAATTATTTTCCTGGCATAAATGAGAAACTAGGAAAACTCTAGAGCAAATGGACAAACATTAAAATTTTATGCAGTTAGGTATAAATAAACCCTATTCTCAGTATTTCCTCTTACCAGCCTCATCCCTAGTCTCTCCAGTAAGGGACACACATGCATGGAATGAACTACCAAAGGAAATAGAAACTCGTGCATATTTTACATCCTCAGATGAGGATCAAATTTGCATTAACCAAACAGAAGTTCCTGAAATCAGTATACAAATAACTGGGTGAAGTTTAGTGGCCTTTTATAGGGAAGAAGTCAAACCCAGAGTATTTCATGGTCCTTTTTGATTTAACATCTGTAGTTCCCTACAGCCAGCATATGATATATATATATTTATATTTATACTTAAGTGTTTCATTGACAACTTGAAATGCTGAAAAGAAGTAAACAGCCATTAGTGAGCACTAACTCCTCTGATACTTCAGATATCTCCAACCAAGGAATATGTCTAACACTACAAAGATATTTATGATTACTTCTCATAATGCTGTGTACTTTGGTGCCTTTTCCAAAGTTCCCTCCTTTGGCACAAAACTCCAACACTTAGCAGGGAAGCAAGCTGAGACACAGAGAATGTAGGAACTATATTCCCAGCTCTTCCATCACTCTCTTCAGCCACCTGCAGGACTTTTGTCTTTATACATTATACATTTTTGAGAATAGGGAAAAGGAGCATTTTCTCACCTTTGCAATATACTTTGCATAATTTAAGTGAAGAACTATATCCAGTTGCCACACGCCTTTTTGTTTTGTTTTTTTTTAAATCCGTCTGCACCACAGGGAAAAAGGAATCTGAATGCTAAATATCTGAAAAACACTAGGCAGGAACAGATTTAATGTGAAGATTATTTCTTCTTTCCCTCAGATAATTTCATTTGTTTGAAAGCATGAACTACTTCATGTGACATAGTCCCAGCTTCACAGCTGGATCAGACCCTATACACAGCACTAAGAAAACCTCTTATTTTGTGAAGTTGCTCTGAGTAAAGCCACCCACACATTTACTTTCACAGCACTGAGGCTGAGGCTTTCTGTACCACTCCAGAAACGCACCCACAAATGCTGCCCAGAGTGCAGATAAAGTCAGAGTTTGGGTTTGTTAACATTTGAACCCCAAACTATCTAACACAAAATGGGCTTTTTCAAAGAATATATCTGAGGTGTTACTCATTGCTAAAAAACTATGGACACCTGGTTTTCCTCGGTATTTCAGTCACATATTTGGCATTAGAACTGTCAGAATGTGTTGCAATCACTCAGATGACTAATACATTAAGGTATTTTTGTGGCAGAGGGCTGGAATACTTCCCACATTTACCCTTTTGTCTTTTCAATAGAGACGGATTATCCCTTTCTTTCTCATTCCCTGTTAAGTCCCTAAAATGTATACTTCATCAAAACACAATGTCCAAGGATGTTAAGAGCTATACAGCATCAACAGTCCTCCCTAAATTGGACACTCTGTGTAATCTGCTTTTCTGGGAGCTCATTGTCATGTGAGGATGAACCAGGAATCGGCTTACAGGAACAAGGCTTGGTATGTTTGTTGTCCCAAGACCAGCACTGCTTGAGTTCCCCTGCTGCAAAACGAGAAGCTGAGGCCAGAGCGCTCTCAAAACTCAGAGGCTGGTCAATCCTAATGGTCACCCAGAGGCTCTTCAGGCTTGCCATGCTCAGACCAGGCAGCTTCTGAGATTCATCTCAGCAGGGATCAAGTACAGCTCCATGAAAACAAACTCATTTTCTAAAGTACAGTAAAAATGGTTCTTTGGTTGTTTTTTTTCCCCACACATGAGAGTCATAATAGATATGTCTAGGAAACTGAAATTCAAAGTCTAGCTTATGGCCTTACATTTCCAAGTAGTCAAAATAGTCTCTTGTCTCTTCTCCCCAAGTCATAATTTGTCATAATTGAAGGAAAGCCACCTTCATTTAAAAGATTGCACAGTCCTTCATTTGATATTAGCTGAACATGAGGCACAGAAACCAATGACCACTTCAATTTTCTGAGGATTTGTGTCCCTCTGTAAGGCAGGTGAACTTACACCTCCTACCCAGCTTCCACTGACCTACTAGCAGGCACCCTCCCTCCCTGAAGGGGGATACAGGTCTTGCAGGCTGCACAGCAAAGGTTATGTTTTATAGGGTTTACAGCTGAACAAATCGGTGCAGACCCTGAATAGTCTTGGTCTTGCTTTTGGGATCCAAAAGTTTTGGGATTTTGGCTCAAGACAAAAAGGGATTATATCTTGACCAAACCTCAAATGTTTATAAACACAAAAGGATTGTATCCTGATGGACACAATGCAAATTCTATTCTTTCCTGGTCTTCTGTGGTTTTGCTCTACCTCTTCTCCAACAGATTTCTCTGAAACACCTCACAGGAGTTATTGTTTTCCTCTCCTCAGCTTTTGCCTAGGCATGTGCAGAGGCAACCTTTGTTTTATGGAGGTGTGGAAGGTCACACTAATCCCTCTTTTCTGAGTTACAGAATGAAATCTTGGTTGCTGAAAATGCTTTGGCATGTGCCACACAATTTCTTTCCAAGGATTTGGTACTCTGTGTAGACTTTATTCTTTGTGGACTTTATTTTTTGTGGCAAGAAGACAATTTTTCAAGCCCTTGTTCCTTCACACCAAGGTCCTGAATCCACAAAAGCTTCTGGACTCGCTGAGGTAAGTCATCCTATAGATTTCTGCTGTGAGCAAAGGTAGCCATAGAAATAAACATGCCACGGCTTTGCACTCTTCTGACATATTTTGGGCAAACACTGATGTCCTTTTGATATAAACCCAGGATGGAGCAGTTTAATAGATTTTCTTCCTATGCAATAACAATGGAAATACTAAGCAGAATAATAAATAGCATAATATTAACTAATGTTATATAGCTGCAAAATCTTACCTTGTTTATGTTTTTATTAGTAACTTCAATTATACATATACATATATGCCCTTTTAGAGTGATCAGCAGCTTCAGGCCCTTTTGATAATTACTATTTTTTATCCACAGTGCTTTGCACTTCTCTAACAATTTTCATCTGAAATCTTAAATTACTTTGCAAGCATGAATTCATTGAACCTCACCATGTCCCTCTGAGAAAGCAGTTTAATAATACAGCCATATTATGGATAGAGAAATTCAAGCACACAGATATTAAGTAATTTTCCCAAAGTCACAGAGTAAATCAACCAAAAAGACCAAAGAGAATTTAAGGGTCACATGCTGCCAGGTCACACAAATATAAATATGGAGAAAGATCTTCATAGATAACACAGAGGCTGCAGGTTGCCACTGATCTGAAACCAGCTTGAGGTATCCCTTCCCATACTGCCTGCCAGACCATGGACTCCACTTCCTGATCTGAGCATTTCAACCAAACTGCTGTGACAACCATAGGGTAGTATAACTGCTAACACACAGCAGTTTAGATGAAAAGAAAATAAAGATTTTGGGTTTGCCTATGCAGGAGCTTTGCTTTCTTTTCTCTGGTGAGGCTCATCCCCATGATGAGCTGGAGCCCTGGAACAGGAGACACTTGGTGGCTGCAGCAGCACAGCAGCTGCAGCTAGAGCCTCTCTCCCCACCTACAACCAGCCCTGGCAATGGATTATTTCATTGTACCCCAGATCCAAGAGAGCCTAGAAGAATTGTGGATGCCCCATTCCTGGAAGTGTTCAAGAACAGACAGGATGGGGCTTTGAGCAACCTGGTGTAGTGGGTGGCATCCCTGCCCATGGAGGGGTTGAAACTAAATGGTCTTTACTGCCCCTTCCACTCCAAACCAGTCTATGATTCTGTGAGTCTATCTCCTCTTAATGTCCAGGAGTCTATTGCTGCCTCTTCCAACAGCCCTGAAGTGCAAAGGACCCCAGCATACAAAGGAGTTTGGCAGAGAGAGATAAATTTTCACTGCCAAAGCTTCTGTTACTCCAATGAAAACACTGCTAGTACATGATCATCTGACATGGTGATGGGTTTTGGGAGTCTTCTCTTCTACTCAGGAACTGAACTCACAAGCCAAGCATTACTGCATGGAGGGTGCAGTGCCTGTGCAGCATCACAGGTTCTGCACATGCAGGCCCACAACGCTGGGTATAGCTGAGACAGTCTGCACCCACAGCACTGGTTGAAATCAGCAGGTCCTAAAGGTGTTGAAATATCTCTCCAGACTGGATGGGCACCGTCAGCTAACTGCTTCAGGTAAAATTACACCCATTTTCAGGTAGAATTCCACCCAGTTAACAAGGCTCCAAGCACTTTCAGAACTCCACTCATTCTCTCTCAGAATTCAATCTCAGTAACAGTCCTATATTGACCCCAGCTCAACCTTTCCTCTCTCCTTTTTTCTCCTTATTTTTCTCTCAAATGCTACAGAAATTGCTTTCCTGGAACACGAAAACTAATGTATGCAAATTGTTACAAAGCATTACCACTGCCGTGCTGCCACTATATTGCTGAGGTAGTTAATTACCAGGATATTGCAGGTTGTCTGCTCTCTATGGTCTTGTGCTACTCCTAAAAGGAAACAAAGGAAACAACATCAGAGAGACAAAGACAGAACTCAGTCCCCTATTAATAACCACCATAAAGGAAATAAAGGATTAAAGGCCTTTTGCTGCACACATGGCATAGAGCTTTGTATGGCACAGATGTTGAAGAGGTTCTTGGAAGTGTGCCTGCACCTGGCCATGTTATTCATCAAGAGATAAACCTTGAGATCCTCGCTTAATTTACACTGAATTGCTGTAATGCCCAAAGGAATTTCACAGCAGTGAGATCTAAGTGAAAACCAAGGCCAGTGGCAAGAGCACTTCTTGGAATCACACAAAGCCTCTAGTCCTGATTCTGCCGCTTTCATGCAGCTATCACGTTTGCAGGTGACTTTAACTGCTCTTGCTCTCCTTGTTTGTAAAAGGAGTGGTAACTTTGTCCCTCAAAAAATATTTTGGGATTTACCTTAGCGCTGAAATTCTAATTTCCTGGTGTGTCCCAACAGAGCAATATGTCCTCAATGACTGAAAAGCCAGGTCCTCACAAGAGGTGAGTAATATCATCGCCAGACTTTTCACATTTTCTGCAATCAATGGTGACTCTTCTGAAAACCAATGACAGAGAGTGGTCCTGAATAAAAATGACATAATTTAGCCTTAGGAAGCATACAGAGACTTGATAAAAGAATTAAAATCAAGAAGCCCTATGGATTCTAATGACTGCATAATTTTTAGAGCTGCTCTGCAGGATTTAATAGTAATTTTAAAAGAATGGTTAAAACTGCTATATGGAATACACAAGTGCTCATTGCATTTAAAGGGTATTTATTTTAAAATTGTTTCTATTGATCTCATTCAATCTCGTTATGATCACACTTGGGCTGGTGCTTCCTTGTTTTATAGGACTCTTCCATAAAGATCAGGCTGTCCCTGTAGGTGACATCCACTAAAAGCGTCATTGTTTTGAAATAAAGAGAAAGAGATAATGAGAAAGCCCAGCTCTCACCGAGGGGGAGGCACCAACACCCCACCTCCCGTTATCTCCGGCAAATAACGCTGTGTGGTGATGAGGTAATGCTTGCATTCAATGCTCTAGGCAGCGCTTCGGGGTGTGCAATTCTCCTTAAAGGAGACACAACTGGGAAGCTCTCCTCTGTGTTCTGCTCGTGCAAATGAGCGTTTGAATTCAGATCTTTACAGCTACAGGGAAAGGGGGGCAGTGGGGAAGTGTGCCAGTGGTCCAGCTTTTCTTCCCTTCCGTCTTTTGTAACACATAAGCGAGTTTGAAGTGTTTTACTCATGCAAGTTAAACAAAATCTAAGCAGGCGGTTTGGTTCCTGCTGTAGACAAATCCCAGGATGGATTGGTTCCGAAGGCTTCTGAGTAAATTTAGGAAACTACAGTTTTTATTAGCACTGACAAATCAGTTCACTCTCCTTTCATCATCCTAATGAA
>WEKY01022503.1:0-25336 GCA_013390045.1 Picathartes gymnocephalus | reverse complement strand
AAAAAAAAAAAAAAAAAAAAAGAGGATTTTATGACTCAATGTTTAAAACATATCAGCGGGGGAAAGACCACAGAAACAGCTTTGTTTTCCTCAGCCGGTGTATTCTGCATGGATTTCAGCCACGCCTGCGTATTTCCTTTGGCAGGAGGAAGAGCTCCTCCTGTTGAGGCCTGCGCTGCCACCGTACGCGGTTCGTGTGTGGGGCGGGCTGCGCTCTGAAATAACAGAGCACCGTCAGCTAAACCTGGGAAGCAGATTGCAAATTACAGACAACATTTTGGGAGGAAGGCAGTAGTTCCCCCCTTCACAGTCAGGCCCCAGGCTGCCTCTGCAGGCTTGTAAAACTGGAAGACAGCATCTTGTTACCAACTTGGTGAGAAGTCAGGACAATGAAAGGAGGGGTTGTGCCCAACAAGCCTGATCCCAGCTATCACCGAGGTCCCGCTGACTGTACACAGAGCAAGAGCCATCCTGGTGGCATTTCCCCATCACTCTCCTGACTGCAAGAGTGCTTTAAAATGGATTAACTGCCCTCTGTACTTGCATATCATCAACTGGATAATTGTCCTTGGCTGGCCGAACATTTTTAAGTGCTCATTTTTCTGCTACAAAAAGTATTTCTCCCTTCAATCAAGCGCAATTACCTCAACCATCTCTTTTAATTGTTGTATTTCCAGAAGATATATTCCCTAGGGGCTTTCTTTCTAACATGAGTGCAGGTTTTTTTTAGGGGATTATATTGACCTGCTGGAGCTGACATCTGTCTTTCATCTGCAGCAAGCCCATGTTAAAACTTCGTGGACATGGATGCTGGGATGGCTCATGGGCATAGGGGGAGGGGGCAGAAATGGAGATCCAGAAACACACATGTGAATAGCAGTCCTGCCTCTTGAACTAGAGCCAAAACTCCACAGATGCTCAGCTGGATGAGTCCATATGGAGCCTCTGGGGCTGGGAGCCATGGAGATGTTACTCATTTTTGAGACGCCTTCCAATGTAATTGCTGAAGTAGCCCCTTTTCTTTATCTCAGTGGGAGTTACAGTGGGAGACCAGAGATACACAGCTTGGCTGTTATTTTACTGTACATCCAGACTGACAAGGGCAGTGGGAAATCAAAATCTGCTGCCACTTTACACAGGTCTCAGCTCCAGTGTGATCAGGAGGAATCAAAGAAGTGGGAGCATGTTCCCTATTCGTGGCACATGTGCTGCAGCGCACACACATACACAGATAAAAGTCCAGTGAAAAGAATGGAATGAGCATGGACTTAAGGAAAACCCACCCCACGTGTTGAGTCCAATAGCCCTTCTCCTTCAAGGCAGGAAATGCACTGGCTTTGTGCAATACATTTTGACAAGATTCAAATACAAGAGATAGAACGGCTTTTGTCAAAAAAAAAAAAAAAAAAGAAAGAAAGAAAGAAAGAAAAAAGAAAAAAACCCTACTGTGTTCAATTAACGTTGAAAAATGAATTTGAACTGTTCTTTGATTTATCTCAAATGCATATTACAGTAGTCTTTTAAATGTCTGTCTTCTTTCTATCCCTAGTCAGCTTGGTAAAAGATGTCTTTTCATTGCACAGGGGTTCCTCCCTTGCTTCTTCCCTTTCTTCTCACACAATAGAAAAGGCATTTTGGATAGATTTCCTGACTTATCTCCACTGCATTTGTTTTCCAACATGAATGTAGCATTACTGTTGGCAATACAACTTAACCTCCTCTGCACTAAGCAACACAGCATGAGTGTGCAGAGCCATGACAAAGATGCTCTTCAAAGTGTTCACTGATATCTAAGTTGCAACACTGAACATTGGTGAAAATACTTGTCCATCCACTCCTGAGGGTCCTGTTCTGTAAAAGAACTCTGCTTTCACATTTGTGTTGTCCCTGCAGGAACAGCCATGTGCTAATTTAAGGATGGTTTAGCCTGTCTGAGTTAGAGGGGTTATAAAAAGCCACCTGAAAGATGGCAGTGTGATGGAGAATGAACAGTCAGCTCTCTCTTCCTGCCTGTTAGGTTACTACTTAACTCGATCCTCATTCCTGAGTCCAGAAAGGAAACTGGTTTCTCCATGCTGCAGAAGGAGTGGAGAAGAATGAAAGTGCATTGCAAAGTGGGATCATCTGAAATTTTCTTTGCTTCCAGCAGCCTGGAAAGAAACACACCTAGCCTCTAAAATTCAGAATAGGATCCTGATTTTGATGCATCTCAGTTGTTGTAGGTTTTTAAACCAGCAACAGCTGGACCAGCTTATGACAGGGGTGAACTTATGCACAATACCCTGATCAGCTCAGAAATCGACTGTCACTCGACCTATATAGATGTGCCTGTATGCCACTTGATCTGGGCCTGTGTTTGAGTTAAAATTTTTATGTTCAAAAGTGATTCCTCCTACAGGGGAATACTGTGAATAAGACCTGATGGTAACAGAGTCTGATCCCTGGATCATCTACAGGTATTTAAAACTTTAATTTTGAGGAACTGCAAAACCTGTCACTTCTGTGGGAGGAGGAGAGGAAAGAAAGTCAGTCACGACCAAGAGGAGAACATCTAGAAGAAAAAGAGAAATATTTTTTGGCAAAGTGGTGAGATAAGAACTAAGTCACCCAGGCCAAGAGAGTCGAAATATATACAAGCTGTCATGAGAAAATAATGCTCAGGGGAAGGAGGATGATATACAGACATCTAGTTTGCATGAACAAGGACAGACATGTGGAAGGAGAAGAAGACTCTGCAAATGAAGGTGAGGAAGCAAATAAACAGTGACGGGAAGCAGTGAAGTCAGTTTGTTTATTGAGGGGCAAAGAACGCACCTCAGTTGGAGGACATCACTTTGAGGACGACCTACTGTACGTTAGTGGAACCTGCTTTCCTGAAATCCATGCTCCTGATAGTCAGGAGTGCTTTAGAAGGGCAAGCAATATCATTAGTGGTTTTGACCTTCTCACATAAAAGAAGATAAATTGCATCACTACCACCTCAGCTGCCTCCTTGAAGTCGAGTTGACTATGACTTCCTCAATTCAGAAGGAAAATGGGAAATTTTGATACAGGAAAGAGGCTCCTCATGCCTGAAAGAACATGCAACTTCAGGATAGGCAGTGCAGCTTCTATAAATGGGATGCAGGTAGGATAGCAGGGTGCAGGTAGGGTACGACACAAGAAGGAATCATGGACATTTATTAGCAGGGAAGTGGTCATAGGCAGAGAGACTAAGACATCACAGTGAGAAGGAGGAATGACAAATCCTATTCATTAGCTGTTCTGTATGTGACTATAAGCAGGTTGTAGCTACAGTGCTTTTCTCATCCCATTATCCTGTGGAAAATATTTCCCCCACCCAACACAGTCTCACACGTCCATTACATAAAGAGGGAAGAGTCATACCCTGCCACAGCTCTCTACCACACCTGCATCCAATATTAGGGCTACAAAAGCTCATCTTGTATTTCATCAATCTGACCTACAAAAAGCCCCAAGCATTTTAGCTCTATGATTACAAGTCTATCCTTCTGTCCTTATTTCATATAACTTCTTTTGTTGCTAGTGACAACATTTTATCTTTCTTTCTCCATATACCTTCAGCACTAAGTGCTGATGTAAAAGCACCTCTTCAGAGTCTGTTCACTATACACTACACTGTCTGTGCTTTCCACCGAAGCAAAACAAGCAACCTACTGAGATCCTTTGCCCTACAAAGGTGACTATCACACCCTTGAAAGAAGATGAGATAACACTAAGAGGATAGGTAACAAACAATGAAGGGAATCTCAGTGACCACAGAAACTGGATGTTTGAAAAAGAGACACCACTGACCTGGTTTTCTACACAGACATCATCATTCACCTTGACTAATGAGCTGTGTGCCACAAAATGAGCAGAACCTGGGATTCATCTGCACTGGATAACCTCTAGTGCAAGCTGCACTAATAGGTAAACAGCATCTAGTGAAGAGGGAACAAGCTCAGCAAGCACAGCAAAAGTTGCCCATGATTATTACATGAGAGAGGGAAACAAGCAGCATTTATTTAAAGGTATTCAGACAAGAAGTCTTTCAAAATTCTTAAAAAAACACTTCTCTCTACTGTTTTTACAAGTCACCTCATGGAAGATTGAAATTGAAACACGGTTCCCTAAAAACCTCTCTGCTCACCATTTAACAACCCTCACTTTGTCTGTCAGGCTGTGACAGTGGGGATCACTTTGAGATCAGAGGAGGATATTTGTGCTTTGTGCCTGCAGCAAGTGTTTTTTTACTGGGACACGTTTGAGTGGCACAACATAATGGCCCCACAAATGTTGGCAAGGCAAAAGAACTGGTCACTGACTCAAAAAACAAGAACTGGCACCCAAATTTTTAGTTCTAAAAAGTGATGTGAGAATATTAAAAAATACGTCCATCTGTAAGCTTCACTGCACTGGTGAGCTATAATTAGCTGCTACAACCCAGGTGGCTGGAAGATGGACTAGCTTCTAGGATTTCAGGATATGCAGCAGCATATTAAAGGAAGACTGGACAGCCATTAATGTTAATGGAAAAGCTTTTATTATCTTCAGTAGTATGGATACAGTCCTAGCTGAGCTGTCTTTGCGAGGCACTCTGAGACAGGCAAACCCAAAAGGTAATGCCTTAAAGCACTGCCTGGGTGCAGCATGTAAGACAAGGCATTGTCCTGGGGTTGGAGAGGCAAGCTAAGGACAACAGCATATCAATTTGAATTCATGGGGAGCAGCAACAAAAAGAATGTTATACTCAAGCTGCAGACTGGCCAGAGAGAGAGCAATATCTGTCCTGCAGGGGAAAAACATTCATCTGAGATTCAGATTAGTTAAGAACACAAGGCATGAGTAATACAGTCGTATTTATCCCAACTGTTTCATTCATGCCTTTTCCAAAGGAAGGAAGTGAAAACAGCAACTGATAATGTTTAGAGTTTTTGTGGCACTGCTCATTTCATGTACACATTTTGGTAAAAAGGATAATTTATACAGTGGTCACTGAACCACTGAAATGCAGCCTCTGCAAGAATAATACTGTTTGAAGTGGCAGAGGGAAAAAGTGAGTTCGGTGAATAGATGATGAAACAAATAACTGTTCTAATGAACAATGTCAGGAAGTGCCCTGTGACTGCACAGGACTGGGAGGCCCCTTCCACCTAAGCCAGCATCCAGAAGACACCTGCACAATACACCACCAGCCTCAGCTTCCCTGTGGAGAAGGGGTGGTTGAGTCACAAAAAATAAAGGTATTTTCTTCTGAAAATAGTTTCTTCCTGCTGATATAGCCCCTAAGCACTAGGAGGACACGAAGGAGGGACAGGATTAAGTAGCATCCAGATATAGAATTTGGAATTGCCAAACCAGAATAGGTAGTTCTCAAGGGACCCCAACGTGTAGTCAAGGCTTGCTGTGACGTTTATGTGCACAATACAAAGGCAGTGATTGTCTCCTTTATAGCAATTAGCACATTACACTTAACAGAAATGATTTTTATCTTCAGCAAAAGAGCCATTAGCTCCCCATACCTCAGCATTCATGTTGCCAGCAAGACAACAAGAACAATTTTATTCGTTCCAAAAATAAAACTACTGAGTGCCCTCTTGATGAAAGGAGACTAGCACTTGGATGAGAAGGGCACCTATTTTCTGGCTTGTCTCAGAGCTAGGTAGCATTTCTATAGCCTTACTGCTCCCTTGGGGTGTAGTTTAGGACAAAAGATGAAGCAGGACCACATGGAGACTGCAACAGAATGAAGAGGTTTGGCTTTTCTAGGATGTCTTTGAAGGACTAAGCAGAGAGCAGGAAAAATGTCTTCAAAGTAGAGAACGAATTCCTAACATCATCTAAGTGAAACAAGCTGCTCCTCATTTATGCTGTCAGGATATTAATGACTTTTTAAACAGGTTAATCCAAGAAGTAACCAAGTAAAAAGGGAGGACTGTCATTGCTGAATACTCCCTGTATTCTATTTCTGCCTCTGTGATTTCAAGCTGTTTCCTGATAGCTGAAGGAGGTGTGTCAGCTGGTGCTGGCCTATGACTCATGGGGACAGCAATGGGCTGGGCAAGACCTGTGTGGCTTCACTAAGTTAAAATTCTTCCATTACAGGAAAAGAAAAGAGCTGGAAGACATCCCTGACCAAAGCACCGCTCCACCCTTCCCCTGCCTGACATACCACAGGAGAGAAACCCAGGAGAAAGAGAAACCCTGAGCATCCCTGGGCGGAAGACCCTCCTTGGGACTGTTCATTGTAGTGGATGGGGCTTTCTTGTGTGCAACATGAATAGCAAGCTCTGGAAAAGGACTGGCATGAGTATTGGGCAGACGGTGATGCTCAAGGCTCACACAAATCCTTCCCCAGCACTGAAGGCCTGCTCAGTACTGGAGACGTCTGATTGGCACCAGGCAATAGAGGTGTCCAAGACCCTTTTTTCTGCCAGAGACCCTCAGTCTCAGCCAACAAAGGAATATTTTATTTGTGGTACTTAAAAAGCCAAGCAGTGCATAGCTAAGGTAGCATTTGCACACATGTAAATGTGTCAGCTAGCTAGCTTTGCTTCATTTTCTCCCACTTTCAGAAATTAAACTTCTGGGAAGCATTGGCAACTTTTACATGAGATTTGACTTAAAAGGAAAAAAACAACACACTCAACAGTGAATTTGATTGCACAATGATTATTGTGTGACTCACCCCTTAAAGTATAATAATGGAGAGTTTATAAAGTATGCACTTGGGCTCTGGGCTGCCCACCTACTCTCAATTTCCTCTGACTGTGGAATGCCCTTTGGCAACTTTGCAGCTACACAATACCCCAGAGTCTGAGGAAAACATTACAACTTGTATGGTATTATTGGTCTAAAGGCTGTGGGCTCATATTTCAGCTAGCCAGCACAAGGTTACTTGTAAAACACAACCACACCTTGTGAGAGAAAAGAATTCATAGGGCCATGACCAGAAAATGTGTGCTCAGATAATAGAGAGATGAGCACATTAAAACTCCTAGATAGGTATCACATCAGAAGGCAATTTTTCCCTTTCCACCACAACATTTTGGCTCACAAGCCAAGCAGCGTGGTAGCTAAAAGAGGAGCCTGCCTGGCTATAAACCTGTATTAGGTGACACACAAGTGTCAAGGGAAACACTGCTCCTTAATTCAGCTACCCGGGTGCCGTGCCCTAATGCACATCCACCACTCCTCATTGTGCTCTCAGTGGAGCTGTGACCATACCTGTAGAAGTCCCTTGCTGGACATTCAGCACATTTCTTTTCAGACCAAGTGGAGGCTGCTGTAGCAGTTTTGTCCTTCATATCTGGCTTCTTTCTTTAGCTGGATGTACGTAAGCCATCCTGGAGAAGAGATCTGTGCTTAGCCTGCTTGTGGCTCTCACAGTCATTCAAATTAAGCATGACTGTATGCAATTCTCATACACCTTTGGTTCATTGAGGTTCATCTCATACCTTTCAGTCCTCCTACATACAACTTTTTCTGGAGTCTCTTCTAAGGGAACTGAGTCACTCCTCTCTGAAGACAAGGGCTTCTCATCTTGTCCTGCCAGTCTCATGTTCTTCTTAGCCTGTCCCAGTCACAGCACAGCAGTGCTTTTAGTCTGTTTGGTTTTTTCATCCCTTGTGTAGTGAGAGGAAGGGGTATTCTTCTTGACTCGCTGCACGGCTAAGCACTTTATCAAAAATAGTTCCATACTTACTACCTATAAGTCCTAAGAAGTCATAGCAGTTTTCTTCAGTCCACTGTGTTTTGTCAGAACAGTGGACCCAAAAGAGAGGTGGTCTTTATTTCAGTGGCAGCTGGACTGGCCTGAACTGAGTAGCATCTAGTAAAATCCCAAGTAACAGCATTTCAGAAAGGACACACTAAAATATCAGCATGAAAAATCCCAAACTAGGGACATTGCAAAGACAGAACAATTAGTGTGTAGCAGAGCACTACAGCAGACTACTTTAGCACTGGATAGTCTGAAGCAGCAGGCCTGTGACACCCAACTGGCACATTCTGTGGCTTGTCTTAAGGAAAAACAAAGGTTCATTCTAATTTTGGGCACACTGAATGATTCCACATTTAGACAGACATTGGGCCTCTCACTTGTCATTTAAACATTAAAAATAAAACCTGTTATTTGTTTTATTTTTAAAGGAATTAATAGAATTCCAATACTGAGTTGGTATTTTTTTCCCTCAGGATACTCGGACTCATAAAAGTCTATCTGGAAAACTGCAAACAGGCAGTGTGATGGAAATCTGCAGGCTTGACCTTACTGCTAACCTAATATGTGAGCATCTCCTTTCTTCTTCTCCCCTCTCACTTCTGTAGATGGACAGAGAAAAGAATGGCATTTCCCTGAGTTTGTAGAGAGCTGAGCAACTTTTTTTTTCTTCTGAAGGGTTGTGACCTCTAAGCTAAAGATTAGCACAACTTCAACCCCACCCCAAACCATGCAAATACCTCCAACCCCCTCTAACCTTCTGCTCGGTCACAAAGCAGAACCTTCTGCCAAAGCTGCAGGTGTTTAAAGGGAGCCTGTATTGGAAGGGGTAGGGTTAAGGAATGCCTCTGCTCCCAGTGTAATAGCTGGCTCCAAAACAGCCCTCAGTCAGCAGGGTAGGTCATTCCTTCCTGCTGTCCAGTTTCCATAGCCACGTCCTCTGCACACGCTCCTGTGCTGATGGAAACTCAGCACTGGTGTAGGTAAATAAACACTGAGCTGCTGGGCCCACCCGTTTGCTTCAACAAATTAGGGTGCAGCTACAACACATTAGGTACCTCTGAGCAGAGGAGAAGCCAATGCTTTTCCCTTGCACTATTCATTTAAAGCAACAGGGAAAGGGCCAGTTATGTGTCAGCAGCCCAAACAATTGGATGGTCCTGTTCCAAAACCTCCTGAAAGTAATGGAAGGACTCCCACTGACTTCAAAAAGGCCCTGCCTGAATGGCAAAGTGAAAAGTTACAGAGAATGCTGTACATCTTAGTTTATTTCCTTTATGGAACCGAGTTCCGCCTTTTCTATGCATGCTAGTAAACTTTCCCATGCAGCCACATTTGTTTTTTTTTTTTTTTCTTCTCCTTATCTTTTGCCACCCAGCTTTGAAAAAAGGCTGATATCACCTGGTTATTTTTCAGTGCTGCAGCTTAGTTGTGATTGCCACTTGCTCCCACAAAGCAAGAGCACTCCCCTCTTCTGGGAACTTCCAGGATCGCCATGGAGTGGGAAGGAGCAGGCCACCAAGCTGCACTGTGAGGAAGGTGAGCTCCTGGCACTCCACACTCACCACTTCACCTGTGTTGAAATTTTTCATCTCTTGTGAAGCTGGAGGGCAGCCTTGCTCCTGGGAAGGCAGCTCATTTGCTCCTAAATCTCTGCACAGACTTTGTGTTACTTTGGGTTTGTATCAAAATCAGGATCTCTGTTTAGGTTTTTAATAATGTTTTGTATTTTAGGACCGCAAAGCCATATATCAGGACACTTCAGATGATGTTACTTGCATTAGTAAAGGAAAACTCCCAGAGGTCTCACATTTCAGCTCAATTTTTTCCCTTTCCCAGAACCCAAATGACTAAGGGCTTGACAAATGCAGGGATGGTCTTGACATCTGAACCAATGACATAGGAAATGAGCTACAGTGCTCAGCAGCAAAGCTGCTGCAGTGTTATGTGAGGAACTGAACAGATCCCCTTCTCCATCCCAAGCTCGCTCTGAGCAGCGAGCTCAGAGACAGTCAATGGGCTGCCCATTATCTCCTGTGTTTCAGTCAATGCTAAACACAATACTAGTGCTTTAAAACACAGGAAGTATCAGTAATAGACTATCATATCAATGTTCTGCTTCACTGGAGCTAATCAGACCTGTTTTAGAACAAGCAATATAATTTTGCATGGGGATTATATTACCCGAGGACATTAAATGTTGGGAAAAAAAAATAACCAATCCCCAAACCACGAAACCACAAACCAATTTTTGAGTCATTTACAAAAAACCTGCTCTTATTGTAAAGGAGCTGCTTTCTCAATTCAGATTAAAAAAAAACCCCAAAAAACGAAAGAAAACAACAACAACAAAAAAAACCCCAACAAAAAAAAAAACAAAAAAAAAAAACCAAAACCAAAACCAAACCAAACCAAACCAAACCAACAACAACAAAGCAAAAAAAAACAACACCCCAACAAACCCCAAAAAACCACCAAAACACAAACCCAAACAAACAAGAAAGCATTATCTCTTTCAAACAGCGAGCATAACCAAATCATTGTCTTGTATGTGTGGGCACATACTTATGTGCATATCCCTGCAAAACTTGCATGTGTCCCAGCATGACAGGACAGCTGATTTAGCAACGGGATGTATGGTGCTGCAAACACTGCAGTGTGAAGGGCAAGCCCATCTGACTGGCAGTGATGTAAGAAGCCAAGCAATTCCAGTTCTCGGAAGCCTTTTGCCTCCTGGAAGGCTGTAAATGAAAGGGGAAATATCATCTCTGGTCAGAAGATTGTGGTGTTGTGATAAACAGATAATCTAAGTAATCGGAAGCATTTTTTTTCTGATTTGTGCAAAGTTGTGACTGAGCAGTTATAAATTATATCGCCACATTCAATTACTGGAAACAACACTTCCTGCAACCTTCTCAGTCTGCAGGGAGATATCCCAGTTTCAGATGTACCTTTGTTAATAACTGCATTAATTTTTCCACTTGAAGGGGAAGAATAGGATTTGTGCAGAGCAGGAAGTTCAAAAAGTCTCTCAATCTGAAGTGTTAAAACATTTGACCATCTTTGTGACCTTTAAACTCATAACAAATACAGAGTATAAACAGGCATCCTAAAGATACTTTGATTGATGTGCACAACTAATAAGAATATTTTCAGCTTTCAGCCATTCTATTAAAATGCTGATTAAGTCAAAGTAAAAATATTTCATCAAAATATACAGATTTTGATAAAGATTGTAACAGAAGGTCTTGAAGCTTTAAGGTGGAGTCAAGCTATTTCTTCAGAGACATCATGAAATGAAAACCTCATCTTTTCCTTTGAAAAGCTTTGAATTTATTCCAAAGCAGAATTGGAAGCAGAATTTAACACTTCAAAAATTGTTCCAAAGAACTGGGGTCTTGATTGGAGGCTGTCTCCTAGTGAAAAAGGACACCTTTGGTGCATATTATAGCCAGGAATTCATCTGGGATTGTATATACGTGCAGACACACTCGTATGTGTGTGTCAGAAATGGTAGGCCTAATTAAAGGAGCAAATGGACCACATCCCTCATTCTACTTTGTAAAGAATCCTATTATGCATCTGGCCAACAATTGCAGAACATCAGTGCACCATGGGTAAGCGCTGCTGTAAAAGTAAGAACTGACCAGATTGCAAGCTGACAGTTCAGGGCAGTCAGAACTCCAAAAGGTACTGCAGACTCAGAAAAATCAGCTGTCACACTGACACTTTTTACAACGGGATACAATGCTAAATACCACCCCTTGACAGGGTATCATCCAAAGCAACCTCAGGCACAAAAGCTTATCCCAGCTGCTAAGCTACCCGGTGTGCTTTCTTGGAGAAGGCAGGGTGTTCTCCCCGGAACCAAGGCAGGAGAAACTAGAGATATAGGACACAGAAATATCAACATCAAGGAGGTGGAGAGTAGCAATGAAGCAGGGTGCATTGAACCTACTTTTATTTTGACCTTCTCAGCACCTGGGAGTGAACCCTGTCAAGCACCTGGTCTGTCACTGCTGGCAGTTTGGCATTCCTCTGTGCTGATGTCACTGTCTCTGCCTCCAGCCTTGCTGTACTGCATTGCACCAGCCTTTGCTCCAACTCCACCTCTCCCATCTCAGACTAACAGCGTCCTGTTCTTCATATCCCAGCACCTTACTGGCATTCACAGCACTGATGAAAGTGAGATGACAAAAACAACGGACAAGTGGTTATGACAAAGGCTTTGTGAACAGGACAGTCCTAGGCCTCTCTCACACTATCTGTAACTATCTGTTTGCACTGTTACCCCACTGGTTTACGTCAAGTTACTCTGGCATGACAACTGTAACTGGCAGTAGAAGATCCTCTTAGTTTAAATCTCAGGAGAAAAACTGATTTGCCTTGTCTATGCTGATTTCACCTTCTTCAAACTTCCCACATTATACCTCCAGCATTGTCAAGAAGGAAATGTAGCATATATAAGACACTGGCTGCCACTTTACATCCATGTGCCACTTTGAACAAGCGTGTGGTCAGAGGTGGTTGCACAGCTGATTGCTGGTACTCACTTGTACTTCCACTATTCCTGGCTCTTGAATAGAGGTTAGGGGTTGTGCTTTGAGTTGCTAAATCCTGGGGGAAAAACTACCATTGCCACTGGGGCCCATGAATTGTCACTGATAACTCCTGAAAAAAGGAAAATTAATTAGTCAGTGTTTCCCATTCCATCACTGCTTTTCTCAATATTCTGAAATTTATCAGAATTTATCAGATATCCAGCCAAGTAAGCAAGTACACAGAGTTGTTGTTTTTTTTTTTTTTGTTTGGTTGGTTTTTTTTTTATGATGGATATTGAGTATCTCACTCTCCTCTGCTGTCCTGTCCTTTCCATCCCAGATTGTGTCCCACCAAGCAAACCTCCAGGGAGTCAGCCTGCCACAACACAGCATCTGAGTGCTCACACTTTCCTGTCCTACCAATCCTGTGTGCTGCCTTTTGGTAATAAGAACAATTAATAATGTTTTGGTTACTTCAGATGAGGCAAGGCAGCACATGGAAAGAGCAGATAACCAGGAAGCAGGATGGTTATGTGCCCAGCATCTTCCGAGCCTCACATTTCAGCTGTGGAATGAAGTCTCACAGAAGCAAAGAGCAGACTCCTCCCAACCTATAATTCTTTACCAGAGCAGCTACAGAGCCCATCTTGTCCTGAAGTACAATACAAAAGATATGCTGGAATAACTAGTTCAGTGCAGTGAGATTGTAACATGATCTTCCAGTCGTGAGTGAAGGTCAGGGGGACCCTTTGTGGGGCTCCAGCCGACTGCAGTGTGCCATCACCAATCATTACAGGAGGACTCTAACAGGGGTGAGTGCTTGATGGGCTTTTATGTAAGGCACACTGATACACGGGAAGAGACAGCTGGAATTAGCCTGTCTTGTCAATGACTGCATATGAGAAGCCTGATTTTCACTCTGATACTCATAGAAAGGACTTCCATTATTGAACTCCTTATAGCCTTACAATTTGAAGATGGAAAGACAGAGACAATAGCCTCCCTTTAAACTTTAACCCTTAATGACCTCAGTAGCAGATTTCTTTATGAGGCAAATACTTGTTACAACTTTATGCAAAAAAAGCCACAAACCAAACAAACTTCAACAAAAAAAAATCCCATAGAAATGTTAGAAACAAACCCACAAATCTGATTTAGGAAACAGCTTAAGACACAAGACGAGCTGGGAACCTCCATTGAGACAAAAAATGAAAGACTTTAAAAATACATTACTCCAATACTTCAGAGGAGAGCCACAACCTGGAACAGCTCTGGAGCTATGTGGCTGTTGTGAGTTAGCTATGTCAGACTGCTAAGCACTAGCCAGCCTCTCATTCACATCCTCCTGATAGCAGGGATGGGTAGACAATGGGAAGAGCAAAAACTGGAAAACTCTTGGGCTGAGACAACAACAGTTTAAAATGTAAAAAAAAGGAAACAAGGACAAGCAAAACCAGGAAAAAATAAGTGAAGCAATAAAAATCCTTCATAATCTCTTGCCACCAGCCAACCGATGCCCAGCCAGCCCAAGCAACAGCAGCTCTGGCAAACTTTTCCCCCTAAATTTGATTGCTGGGCATAGCACCATATGGTACAGGATATCCCTTTTTTCAGCTGAGGTCAGCTGTCCCAGCTTTGACTCCTCCCAGCTTCCTGTGTACCCCCAGTCCACCTGCTGATAGAACAGGGGAGAAGCAGAAAAGGCCTTGAAGGTGAGCAGTGCTTCGCAAAAACTGAAACATTCCTGTGTTATCAACATTGTATTCATGACAAATCCAAAACAGCAGCTGTGATGAAGAGAATTAGAACTCTCTTTCTGCTAAAACCAGTACAATGGCTTTGATGGGGTAATGCAGGGTTGGCAGCACCTTTTACACCCCATTGTAAACTAACCTTCCCTCACTTGAGAAAATGCTGGGCTGGGAGCCAAGGAAATGAATTGACTTTCTGAATACGTATTCCTTTTGCTTCTTATGTTTGTATTTAGAGCTGCTGGTGATATGCTTGAATGGCTGCTGACAGGAATGACAGAGTGTCTCTGATTGCAGGAACGTTATCTGTTGAGGCACCACCATCAAACACTGCACAGTGATTGCCTGCATCCGGCTGCCCTTCTAGGACTCTGTGTTTTCTCTCTCTCCCCCTCTTTCAGTCATTTACCTTTCAGGCTGATTTCAGCATCACTGTTCCTCCTTTCTCCTCCCTAAAAGGATATTTAGGAAGTATGGCTGATCATTGTCAGTTGTAATTCTTCAAAAATGTAAATGTGCTTCAGAGAAAAGGAAATATGGTATCTGTGACTCATCCATACTTCAGGCAAATTCTCTAGTTCAAGGGAAAATAAAAAGACGTGCCCTAAAAAAAAAAAAAAAAAGTTTTAAGACCGGAATAACAAAGTTAAACAGGAAGAGATATTGAATACAGTCAAAATGCTTCAGAAGCAGCAAACGTCTGCTACACAAGAAAGTAACAATAGGCTAAGAAATTAATTATTCCAGATGTATTGGGTATCCTGCATGCAAGTGGAATAGCAGACCTCCACTTACAGATAAGTACAGTCTATTTTGGTTTGCTTGAGGACAGGAACCCATACAGAGAGAAGCACCTGGCCCCACACAACTCCATCGACTGCCAGGCAGGCAGGGCATCAGCACCTGGCTCTCCTAGCACCAGGAACCCTCTTTCTTGGAAACACTTGTGTGCTGCTGTGGTATTTCCTTTCTGCTTTTCCAGTGTCCCTCTTGACAAGTCACTGAGTTCAGGCAGGACGTCTTTAAAGGGCCACAAGTTGTGTGTGTGCAGAACAAGTGGGACAAATCCTTGTCATCCTTCCACTGCTGCTCATGAGCAAGGCTTGCAGTCCTGTGAAACAATGCCACTGTGTCATTGCCTGCTCTGCAAAGACAGCTCACACACTTCACTTCCTATTCCTGGCCATCCTGAGGACAGCAGCTCATGCAGCACACTCATCCTGGGATCTTGGGCAGCTGCTGATGGTGGTGATTGCTCTGCTGGTTTGTACAGTATTTAGTACTGTGTTTCATGAAAGACAACAATAGTTATTAAAGTCAGGGTTTGAGTGCGTGATTCTACCTGCCATAACATAAACAGAAGCTCAGGTGATGTAGATGAACTTGCATCAGGCTCTGTTGTCATGAACAAGAGTGAAGGCAGTCTAATCCCAAAGCAATACTGTACTTCATGTTTTGGATCCCAACACAGACATCTGCAATCCATGTTTTAACATCTCTGCAATGACCTAATGTGTGGCAATTGCAGGTGGACTGGAAGTGTTTACATGGCAGACTGGCTTTGCAACAAAAAAGCGTAACAGGTGGTTGCCTGGAGCAGCAAAATATTAGGAGCTGCACAGTGTCAGTGCAGCATGTGAACACTGGCAGGTCTGGAAAAGCTGGATGTTATCCAGTCACACTGCTGATCCCAGTGTTGGATGCTCCACTTGCACACTCCTCTCCACAGCCCAAACGGTGCGGTGCCACTGATGAGCTTTCATGATGAGCAAGGATATAGTAAATAATTACACAGAAGGGCCAATATCACTGAGCACTAACAGGCAAATTTTGACTGGGTTTTGATCTAATGTTCATTGTTCTCATTTAAGGTAAAGGACAGTCTGAGCATCCAGTCCAAATCTTCTGATATTAGTGCCCAGGCCTGTTTTTTCAATAAATTCATCTCCAGCTTTTGCATTATCTTTAAAATTTATGTTATTTTTTATTTTTCCCTGGGAAAAGTGCAAATGTAATCCCCCATTACCACATATTATATAGACAAGTTTCCTAAGTTTGGGGCATTCAGGAAGGTCTGACACAATGACAGTGAGGGAGAAATCTTCCTTAGGAAACCCCCTGCCTGATCATGGTGTCATTCATAGCACTGCTGGTAACCCACCAAGAAAAACTTCCTACTGAGTCACTGATCTGATCTGATCTGGCACAGGGAGTTAGCTTCAGTGCTCAGGGTGCCCTCACTGACTCCTTGTACAGCCTTGCCCCAGGGGCAGACTGGCAAAAATTATTTGGAGATTGGTCAGAAGCCAGGGAAAGCAGTTGTATGGCCATCAGATTAAAGTGGATGCAGCTCTCTTTATTCATGAGCTACTTCTGCTTTTTTCCTTATAGTAAATCTTCTCTCTGTACCTGGGGATGCCTGCAGGTCCCAGCAGCAGGGCTGCCAAGGGGTTATGGCTGGGAGCAAGGGATGCAAAGCAGGGCTGGGGTGCTGGGGCCAGAGCAGGCAGGTCTGGAGACATCCCTGAAAATGCTCCTAAAGTGTAACACACAGAGAAATACACTGCAACAGCTATTTTGAGAGCAGAAGGTAACAGCTATAAAGGAAGAACATGCAAATCACAGTGAGGTAAAAAAAGAGAACAGATCCAGACAGCTGCTGTCTCACTGGCATAGGCTTCGCTGGCCCTGTCTGTTCCCGAGGGACAGATCTGCTGGCAGCTTTGTGCAAGCACTGTGCAGGGTGTGCCCCAGCCAGGGGTAAGGCACAATGGCAGCAGCTTTCAGCAGGTGCTGGGAAAAGTCATCCTGCCTTCAGCAACCACCAGATTACCTCACGTACCGTTCATGTACCTCATTCTCTCAATTTCACTGCCTGTATTTCCTCAAGAGTCTTCTGAGAGAAAAGTGAAGGCAGTGTCATGGTTTAACCCCAGCTTGCAATGAAGTACCATGCAGTCACAGGACAGGCAGCTGGAAGGAAGACTGGATGCTGCCCTTCAGCTTGCACTGCAATAGCTGCCTTCCCACCACCAGGCACAGCTGCTTCTCCCTTTTTTCCCATGGCTTCCCCAGGCTTTGCATCTCTCCCTTAATTCAGCCAAGTATTCCTTGCTAGGGGAAAGCTTGAAGGGGCACCAGGTGAAATCAAAGAACATGAGGGTAAAATCTGTGCCACCCAGCCATGAGTTTTCCTCCTGTCCTAGTTCACCTGGGAAAGCGTCAATTTTATTCCTAGTAGCTGGTACAGTGCTGTGGTTTTGGTTCAGAATGAGAAAAATGTTAGTAACACACTGATGTTTTAGTTGTTGTTGAGTACTGTTTCCTCTAAGCCAAAGACCTTTCAGTTTCCCATGCTCTGCCAGCCAGCAACAGCACAAGAAGTGGGAGGGAGCATGGCTGGAACAGGTGATCCAGGTGTATTTTATAAACTCAGTGCTGGAAATGAAATGAAATTAAATGAAATGCAATGAAATTAAATCCAGTATCAGGAATCATTGGGAAAAACATAGAGAATAAAAGAGGAAAAAAACCCATCTGTGGGTTGACACAGTTTTGGGGGCCCAAAGTACTTTTATGTACTTTTGAGGGGCTAAAAGTGATCAGTACTTGAGATCACCAGAGGGAGATTACTAAAAAGTATTGTGTCAGACTCGAAAATAATCTGAAAACCACTCAATACTGGAAGAGAGGGGCATTGAATGCTCTTGTTTCAACCTTGTTTCTCCACCTGTCACTGCCTATGGCACAGTCAGAAAACAAATCATGGGGCAGAGGGACCCAAGGCCTGAACCTGTACAGTTCTTCTGATGTCCTTACTTTGGTGCATCACTCACGAGCAATGTCTTTTGGTTAATAACCCACCCAGGACAGGCACTTGCCAGAGGTACATAGGGACACACATTTCTGTCAGCATAAACTGGGGATAAAACACCACATTCTTTTAATTCACACAGGCAGAAGTGGTGGAGCAGGTTATACAGGATTCTGCTCTCACCCCTGGAAATGTGCTGACACTCATGAATTCCTCTGCCAAGAGACCTGAAATGAGCCTGGAGGTGCAAGACATCAGCAGATTATATCTAGAGGGTTTCTGAATTACTCGTTCTGTTTCATTCCTACTCTTTCCTGTTTGGCAAATTCATTCCAGTTCTGAAAGGTCAAGAAGCCATGCAATGCCTCGTTTCACTATTTGACCACTTAACTTTGTGTTCAGGCTGCCCAATTCTTTGGGCACAGCCAGGAGTGTCAGGCTGATTTTTGTTAACTGGAACATGATGTCCAGAACTGGGCAGCTTCCAGCACTGCTACTTTTAGTTCTCCAAGTAGCTGAGGAGTGTCAGCCTGGCCAGGCTACTCTGAAATAGAAATGCCTTTGTTTCCAGACTGCACTGGTTGGTGGCAGTTGGGTCTGGTTTACTAAAAACAAATATTTAAAGTCATAGATGGTTTCAAAAAATTTGCCTTCTTCCATACACTTCCTCCAGACCCAAGTTTTCCTGATTTCTTAAGGGATGGTCCCCTCTCTTCCGGCAAAATCAGTCCTGGGTCCCTCCAGAAATGGAGATTGTGTGTGGAAGCCTCTCATCCTTTGTGCCCTTCCTGATTCCTGCTCCCACAACAAACCAAAACCTTTGACTTTTCACCTCAATGTTCCTGCTTTTTCCTCCATATCCACTGCTAGCAAGGAGGGGTTGTAAAAATACACATGACACCAGAATACTTCCTGGAGAGATTGGTTTGGTTTATGAATTTATCTGGAAAAAGAAGCAGCATGCTGATAGAGGCTTTTTTTACTCTCTCTCTCTCTTTTTCTGTCATGCTATTTGGTATTTTTGTGAAGTCACAGTTTCCAGAATTATGTACAAGGATCTCAGCTCTCATTTTGAAAAACACTGTGAACTGTTATCCTCATAAGTATAAAAAGTGAAGCTTGTATCTCCAAAACTAGGTGTCAAATGACATCTTCTACATCTGATTCTTGAAATCTTACTGCCTGGAAGACAAAATGATGATATTAGATGTTACAGCAAGGATTCTGGTTATAATTTTGAATATACAGAATCAATAGTGCTGTCTTTGTGATTTCAGGAGCACTGAAGATGGAGGACACTGAAAAATAATTTCAGACAGCCTGAGGCTCAAAGCAGTACAGACTCTCCTCCAGCTTATCAGCTGCTAGAGCAGTATCTTCCTGCATGAATGTGCATTCCTGAATGAATAACATACATTGAATCTGAATGTTTTAATTTGCACCTTGAACAACAATCAGAATGCATATTTTGTTCCAAGGAGAAAATAAACCTCACAACGATTTTACTGAAAAGCTGATACAGGACTAAGCAGGACATCTTGCCTTACTGAATTCAGTCTGACAGGTGCCATTTGTCACTTTCGTAAATTGATACCATTATTTTTTAAATTATCTGGGCTTCTCCCTAGTCACTTGCTCTGAAAAACATCCCAAAATGGTTTTTTCCCAGATGACTTGACAGCTTGCTTATATGCAGCCTCTTTTTAACAATGGCTACTTCACAGTTATTTGATCTTGCACCATCTTTGTCCTTTAACCTGCATAAATCTTCCTCTTTAGTGTGATTATTTGTAGATAGCAAGCAAATGCCTTCTCAGTCTTTTTTTTTTTTTTAAGTTTTTATTTATTTTGCTGTCTTTGTCTCTTCCTATCTAACCCTCTCTTCCCTCCCGACTTCATCATCTTGCCTTTTTCTTCAGCATGGTTGGCTGGGATTGCATGTGATGTCTTCAAAGGAAGGGTTTGGTTTTTTTCCCTGTGTTGACAATCAGTATTCTTCAAATTCACCACATTGGAATTCTAGGGGTTTTAAGATGGGGGAAAAAATGTAATCCCAGTTCACAACACTCAGATATTTGATAGTTCAGCAACATAGTCAAGCAAAGTAGAAAAGAAATTATCATTTCACACTCCAAATCATCCATCTGTAAAAGGACACCAGGAATCTTTAAAACCTAAGTCCCACCCAACAGTCATAAATTTATGGATAACATAGCATAGTCTTTGTAAACCAGGATAGCACCTGATTTTACACAGTACCTTACAGAGCTAGAGAGTCTTAACGTACTTTAAATAGTCTCACTTCCCAGATGGCTGCATTTAGTAGATTACACCTATAATTAGCTGTAAGAGGCTAGGGAATGCTTCCCGTAGGGCCTGTCTCTGCAGAGGGACTTTACCCAAGTATGCTGAGATGTGCCTCATACACCTCTGTAGGACTGTCTGTGAGAAACAAATTCAATTTGCTCTTCTTCCTGCAGACTCGTACCCGTATCACTCACCTCTTGCCAGAAGGGTGCCCAGCCTGCCTGTTTATGGGCCCTGTGATCCACTCCTGCCACGCATTACATGGAGGAAAAGCAGGAAACATGTGGATTGTTTTGTAAACCTGTGATACAGATATTCACTCCTTGGGGAAGGAGGAAAGAGGAAGACTGGATACTGGATGCTGTGTTTTATCATGTGTGGCGGTTAATATGAAAAAGCAAAACATGGAATAGGGGACCAGCTCTACGTCTTCCCTCCCCAGCATTTTAAGAGTGATTCCAAAGGCTTACAAAGCCTTATGTTCTTCCGTGGCTCTGCTTCTAACTCACCAGAAATTTATAAAGAAGGGTTTATAATATGCTGTTTCGACTGTCCTATGTTTTACTGTCAAATATAAAAGGAGAGAACCGTTTATCCTTTGAATCATTTTGGCTAGACTAGGAATACAGCACTCCTATGCACTCACCAGCAAGGCAAGAAGATATGCCTGTTTTTACAGGCAATTCCTACAGTCTCATTAATGTGCTTTGACTTGCAATGGATGCCAGATTAGGCAGAAAAAAACCCCAAACCCCACAGATTAATTACATCCAGGCAGTGCTCAGCTATGGTAAATCAGCCTAGACTCATTGACTTTAGTGAAAGCATAGGAGTTCACATGGGTACAGATGTGAACTTTGAGACTGAAACAATCCTAGATTACTTTCTTCTTATTACAGACTTACTGGAATCACCTAGATTTCACTCTGAGAACAGTGCCTCTCCACGGACAGTAACAGCTCATCAGCCAGCAGTACAGCTTCCCATCTATCCATTAGCTTTCAAGAGGGAAAGAGAGGGAGCACCTAATAAGACTTTGTGCATTTGGTGATAAACAACTCTATTCAAACTCTTTGGATCTACTGGGTTGCATAGCACGAACACGCAAAATGTGTGTGCAGGTCTGTGCAAAGGGGTGTTCTGGGCAATCAGTAAAAATTGACATTGGGGAGCATCTGAGTAAGCATATGAGAAAGATTACTGTCTGTAATTCCCAGAAGGATTTAATATATGTGGGATGAAGAAATCATTTGTATTTTATTTGCTTATAAAGCAACCCTGGATGTCTGCTTGAGCAGGAAATTTGGATATCGATGAATACAATTACTTGTAGAGCCCTCACCATTGTTTTGTGGGAAGCCAAGGATAAGCAGAAGTCATACAATGATTTTTACCCTGAACACTGGGTGTTAAACAGTCCTTTGATAGTTGAAGTTCTCCATTTGGAGAAAACAAACAAATTTTTCTCACTTTGTTGAGTGGTGACTTTCTTGTGAACCAGTAAAGGCCCTGTGCCCTCTAGGTAGGCAGGACTGCCGCACGCAATAGATGCATGGATAAGTGCCTGTTCTTAGAGAGGAGACATTTGTGTGAGGATGTATTTGAGACAGCACTGATTGTGCAGTGCCAAGCCGTTGCTGCCCAGCTTCAGGTTCAGACCCCATTGGATTCCCTTTGGCCCAAAGTGCCTTTCTCTGCAGAGGGAAGCTCAGTGCCTGGAAATGCTCGGCACCTCAGAGCAGGGCAGCATTGTAGCTCCTTTCTTCTCAGCACTAAGTCTTGGGAGTTCCTCTGCACTTGCTCCCTGCAGCTCTCCTGGAGAATGGCTATGTGGTGGAAACACACGATAACACCTGAGAGACTACATGGTGCAGAAAACCAGGAAACAAATGGAAAATTTCAACCTGCCAAGGAGGAAAACAGGATTTGCTTATAGAGCAAACACATGGATCTTGTTGATGGTTGGATTGTGGGGATCCTGTGTATCTTTTCAATGCAGACTAAACTGCTTTTCAAAGGTTCATCTGAAAACTGACAGACTAAACTGCATTTTCTGCATGTTTTTGTCCTGAAATTTGGCTGTCCTGATAAAAAGAGAGAAATTATGTTTAAGCAAGCAAAAATGGAACCTGTTTTTCTAGATGAAGTTGTGTTTGCCAACATCAATAGCAGTAACTCCTATACAACATCGAGAACAGTAACTTCTATATTCCTAATTTAGCACTGACATTTCATGACAAGAAATGCTGTTAGTACTTCTTTTCATGCTTCAATATGCAGGTCTGTTAAGTGATTTTCCAATAACCTTTATTTCATATAGTTTGTTTTACTAAGACAGTTCTTTCCACTTGTGCATTTAGTTATCTGTTCTTAAATTTTGCATATTGCCATCTCTCTTTCCAGTTTTTCCTGGAGACAGGGGAAGAATAAAGATCACATTTTTCTTCAAAAATTGATGGGGAAAAATTAAGGAAAATTTGTACAATTGTCTGTCACCAGACCTTCAATTTTCAGGGGAAAAAAAAATAAAAGAAAGAAAGAAAGAGTAGATCTATTTGTTACCAAATATTTGTTGAAGAGGAGTGGAAATCAGTAACAGCTGGAATGGATTTGTTAAGAACAAAACGTTATGTCCCACCATGTCTACCCCCAGTAGAATTTCCTTCTTGTAATGGGTAATGGGCCTAGTAAGTAGAGGAGAAGCAATAGGAGTCACTCATCTTTATTTAGCTATGTTCCTGTCCCTGGTTCATATGACATTTTCATAAGCCAGGTAGAGTGTTGATGAAACTAGTGTAGGTGGTGTGCAAGCTCACAGCTACCATTAGTGACCACATACCCTGGGTCACAACTGGAGTGGAAAGACAAACTGAGTGAGGTTTTCTTGGCATCCATCCTGGACCACCTCCTGCGTGCTGATTTCACACAAGATCTAGAGGCCTGAACACAGAAGGAACTGACTATATCTTCAGAAGACACTGGAAGAGACCACAAGTAAGACAGGGTTAGAATTCAAGATGATTTTACAAGTGTCATTAAAGACTTTATAGACAGGAGTGTCATCTGCAGGTCATACTAAATTCTGTTCTGCCTGGTATTTGTGAGGCTACAGTATTTGATTCCTACAGAAGGAAGAATAACTAAAATTATATAGTAAAAGAAGGTTGTAAGAGTAAAAGTTCTGAAATAGATTGCCAAGGGAGGTCCATACCAACTTCCTACTTGGTCATCTTCAGGGAGAGATTAGACAAATGTTTAAAAAATTACTTTGGTAAAAATCTTACTGCCATGGGACAGTCAGATGAACTAGAGGAGCTCTTTAAGTCACAGGTCACATTTCTTTTTCTCTTTCAATTTTTCTCCTTGGTACCCACATTCTCTCTCCTGGGGAAAAACAGAATGAAAAAATGTTATTTGATCACCTATTTTCTAAATACAATGCAATTTTAGTAGTCATACACAAATAAAGTAGTATTTCATGTTACCAAATTGCCAAATACCTGCCTATGTTTTTAAACTCAATAGCTAATCTACGTTAGATAAAAAATAGGTCACATGATTGTTGCGACCCCTGTTTATAAAGGGTTTTCTGTATTGGGTGCCAAAAAAATTGTAAATGCACACAAGCTCAGAATGTGGTGGCACAGTACCTACTTATTAGCCACCCACAGACCCCCATCCTTTTAAAGCTGCATTGGCCCTTGTAGATCTTCATGCTGACTTTGCAGTTTTTAACATGTTATCTGACTTCCTTTTTCATAAAGTATCTGCCAATGGACTTCTAAGGGAGCCTTTGAGCCTTTGGAAGGTAGCTTTTTTTTTCCCCCCATTTTATATGCTTTGTGATACTAAATAGATCTTCACAAAGTTCTTAGAGAAAGCAGAAATTCAGAGGCAGAGCTCCTTTGGTAATTTGCAGTGCCTGATCTTAAACAGAGTCAGATGCTGAAGAAGCAAGTTTCCAGGTTCAGGTTGACGGGTCAACTGCAATGCTATATTCAGCTTTTCTCTTTATCAACTCATGGCTCAGAGGCTGGAGGGCCAAAGATGATAAAATAAACAGGATAAAAGAGAGATCAGCCATGACAAAGGTGAGACTGGCAACCTCTGAATAAATATGGAAACAATCACTAAAGAAAATTAGTACATTGAGCAAGTCCAGAGAAGTTACTGAGACGAGGTGTCAAATAAGCTCAATACCTGAGATTTAATCTGATGGAAGGAATTCAGCCAGACAGAAAGAGCACACCTGAGTAGCAAGTCAAACAGTGCCTCTGAATTCTTAAAGGAGCCATAAAATCCTGCAGTGTTTGGAGCATCAGAAAGCTGCACTCAAGAGAAAAGAGCCCATTGTCAACTGTATAAAAAAAGTATCTAAACCTCACAAAAACTAACTATAGGTTTTCTAAATCTCTGTCTAGACCAGAATTCTCAGTCCTCTAAAGAACAAGTTATTTTAACACAGTAATTTGCACTAGCCCATTACTTGCAAAATGATTGAAGGTATGAACCCAAAAAGAAGACTAAGCCACGATTTGTGACTATAAGCCTAATTTTGCACTACAGTCAATTCTAACAAGTAGAGACCACTCTGTACTACTTACTGTGTAAGGCTGCTGTTAAGGGTTAGGTTTTTTTCTTTCCTTTTGTTCCCTTTAAGGTATAGAATTTTTTCCCATTAAGTTGCTAACGAACTCTTAAGTACTGGGTACTTAAGAAAAACAAAGGATTGTGGCCAAGCCCCGGAGGAGAGGGGCTGATAAAAGGCAGGGGTGGGGGCAGCGGCGGGGAGCTGGAGCTGTGCTTCGGAGGGGAACACAGGAGAGGTGCTGCTCTGCCGGAGCCTTCACGTGGAGCTGTTTCTTCTGCCGTGAGTGAACCCCTGCTCTGAACTGAGACCTATTTTACCATCTACTCGGGGGGCCCAGGATCCTGAGCCAGCCTCTCCTTGCCAGGCTGGGAGCCAGGCTGCTGCCCCTGCCCTGCCCCCCACGGCTCCATCGGCACTGCTCTGGGTTTCACTGCGCTGCAGCCCCCGCTCCCCCTGCCTGCCGAGACGTCCTACTGTCCCAGCTTGCTGTTTCTGAGAGTTCTGCTGGGGCACTGGGATCCAGGGCCCCAGGAGTGTTCCTGAAGCAAAGCCTGCCTGTCCTCTATCCCTTCCATGTGTCTTCTGAAGCTTGTGCCACCAGCGCCCCCT
>WEKY01022499.1:10597-26598 GCA_013390045.1 Picathartes gymnocephalus | reverse complement strand
TTAGGCAGTAATGATTGAAAGAAATTGTGAGCTTTAGGGAAAAAGAAATGAGAATCAAGAGCCAGAACAACACTTCAACACATTTATAAAATATAGTGTAGCTTTGATATAGTCAGGAAACATAAGCACAAAAGGATTGTACTGAACAAGATAAGATCAGATTTGAGTGCCATGCTTGTCCTATATGTCCAAGCCTGGCTGTAAAACATGAACTTCATTCTAACTTAGTGAGAACTAAAAGAGAAAAGTCAATTCTGAACAAAACTACATAAAAGAATATCAGTGACAGGGAAAAAAAATTATGAGAGCTTACCTATCAAGTACTACTGTCAGAGGAATTACACTTATCTGAAAGTTAGGTGTGATTCAGACAATACAACTTCAACACATAAAACAATATCACCACCTTCAACTCTTAAAGAACACTGTGCCCCAGAGCTCTAAAAACTGTTAATTTGGAGTCTCAGCTTTCAGCCAATCTAAAATCCAAAAATTTCATTGAATTTACTCATCTCTTAGCGATAAATATGAACACAACTTAAGAAGACAAGGAACAATTTGAAAATGGCTGGTCCAAGTCATGAAACTTATAAGCAATCATATTATCCTTCATTATTTCTGTCTCCTTCCAGCAGTATAACATCAAAGAGTGAAAAAAATATATTATTGTGGTTCAAATGTTAAGTATTAAATCTGAGATTTGAATGAACTCTGCAGAAATGGCTGAAGGTTTGTGCTGGACCTAATTCTTTGATATTTTCTACGGCAGAACTAGAGAAAAGGTTGTCTTTTCCTAGAAAGGGTTGTATTCACCTCTCATAACGGTTTCCATGCAATATATTCACCAGGGGATAACATTTATTCCGCAAATATATTTGTATCACACTGAACACTTGTCACAGTCTTAAAATCAGATATTTTACATAGCTCTATAAACTTAATGTTCTAGTTATATAAGAAGCTTAAATATGCCTGAAATAAATATTGATTTCTGGAGCTCAGCCACCATAAGGGTGATGGCTGTAAAAGACTCTCACAGAAGAATAAATAATATTTACTTTTTCCTACATGGACCCTTATTCTAAATTATTGAACAAGTGACATGTTTGAATTAAGCACATAAAAATGTGCATTTTTCTGTTTCAGTTTTTACTGCCAGCACTAAAATTTTCTCTAGTAGCCCAGATATACTCCAAGCAATAGGATCTGAATATTTGTAGAATATAAAACTGGTTAAACTTTGATTTGCAGAGAAATGGAGATTAGATTATCCAGCTAGAAAAACAAACAATTTGAAGTCTCTTTACATAATTGAAAAACTTAACAAAGCACAAACCAAGACTTTTAAAAGGAAATCGTATCACTCATTCCATAGCAGCTGTATGGAAAGTTGTTTTAATAAAGATGAATTTTCCTGAGGTTATACTTGACCAGTGGAAGATTATACTATAAATAAATTTCTTGTTTTGCACAACTTTTAACATGGACAGCCAGCAAGGTTTTCTGGACCTGACAGGACATTTCTCATGGTTTTCACTTTGAAGATGAGGGCCAGCCATAGGCTCTAGAAAATGTCATTGGTACCTGAGCAGGGGAAATATCCACTTTAACTTTTGGTCTCTGGTTTCCCTTGCTGTGTTACGGTGTTTTCAGTGCCAGTAATGATTCCTTTGTCTTATGGATACATACGGCTGAAGAGGCAGTCAAAAAAAGCAAGTGATCTTAGCCTTGACTGAGCAAGCCTTGGAAGAACATGTGGATCCGATATGGACTTCCTTCATTGGGACAAAAGAAAGAACTCAGTTTTCACTCACCAACTTCATGCTGCAAAATTTTTTGATTCGCTGCTTACTGTATTTCTCTCTGTGGTGTAAAAGGCACTTCTTCCAGAGCCTAAAGCCATAAAAATTTGGCATTCACTATATGTTCTGCCCCGTCTTCTCACCAAAAAACCCCAAAACAGGTTGACAAAAGGATATAGCCTCAAACCCAGTGCTGTGGATTCAGTGCTGTAAATGCATCCTTCCCTGGAAGGCAGTGACAGGTGAAGGTGCTGCTGCATCCACAGGGCAACTGCTTCTGATTGTGCCCTGCTTTCTTCTGGCTTTCTACTGGTAAAGGCCAGGCATGTGTTTAAAAGAGATTTTATGATATTTTTTACATCTTACTCTGGCACTGTGGGCATAAGCACTGTTCATAAAGCAGACAGCTTGAGCTGTTCAACCTGCATACAGCCCAAGGGCCAACCCCAACGGGAAATATGAAACCTGCAGTGTGCTGGCTGTAAGGCAGGCAGCTGACAGTGACTCTACAAAAGTGGGAAGAGGCAAAATATTTTCATTTTGGCATCTTTAAAAAGATTTGCAGGTCTTTTAAATTGCAGTTAAGCACTGTGCGTTCCAGGTGCTTTAGATAAGAAATAAAAAGGATTTGCTTGTTCTGTGTTTAAAGGTAATTGATTTTCAAGCTTCCTGCCATTATCCATGCTAGAGTCAAAGAATTGCACTCTATAGTATGCAAAGAGGGTCTCTAAACTAGTCTAAAGTTCAGAAGGCAGCAATATACCACGGTCCAGCTCTGCTTCTCTGGAAGTTCAAAGGCAATCTGGTGACTGGCAGTAATTTCTAACACTGCAGACTGCATCGGAATGATAATTGGAGATACTAGTTCTTGAAATAAACACTTTTTACCAATGAAGGTCTCATAAAAGACCTGAATTCATGACTTTCTTAATGAGCATGTGGCCATAAGAGGCTGTATAATGATAAAGAGACTTATTGATCAAATAATTTGCCTATTTTACTGTGCACTTCATGTCAGTGATATGACCTGTCTTCCTTATCAGATTTAAAGAGCATAATCTTATACAAAAAAACCCCAAAATCTAAATTCACCAAAGTTCATAAATATGTGCCTCAAGTTAAAAAAAGTCTGAAGTGTCATGGAAATCTGTTCATTTTAGCTACTTACGTTCCTTTAGAAACATGCTTATATTTTGGTAAACAGGCAGAATTAAGCATGCATCATCATGCATCTAGACTGAGAAAATGAATGAAAGGAGAAACTAGTAGAAAGAACATTTCAGGAGAGATTTTCACAACTTTTATAACCTCTTAGAATCAGGGCTTTTCATTATTGTTTCGTACATTTTATTTTAGCCATGTTCTATGAATAAATCTCTCTGCAGTTAATAATAATGTCTAAATTTTTGATTAAGATACATGTTTTTAATTTTTAGTAGAGAAATAGAAATTAGAAATGCCTTCTTTTTATTTCTGTAAAATTTTAGAACTGTTCACCACCCTTTTATCCTAAAACTGAGGTGCTGTCATCGTCCCCTTAGATTCAGATGTAACAGTAACAATGTCTGAGCAATGGCAAAGGCAATGAGAGGAGTAGGAAATTAATGAAAAAACAGTAGAGAATGGCAAGACTACGGAGTTACTTTTTGAGATCTACTTAGAGGATTTCACCATGTATTATATCTATATATCTTGTTTCAAAATGGATTTAAAAGTAGGTGTGAAGGAGATCCACCTGCCTGAATTCATATTACTACTGAGTGTATCATAACCTTTTAGCTCATTCCCCAGTAACCCCAATACAGATGCTATTTTGCAGCTTATTCGAGTAACAATCATAGCAATCAGTTGGAAAAATTAAATTAACTGCTTATCTCTGTTGTACTCTTTGAAATTCAAGCAGCCAAAGACACAAGATTTTGGAGTATGAAAGACAATTATTCTATGATATGATTTAATTAGCAATCTAGATTTCAGCAAAAACAGCAAGTAAGTATCATAATCCTTTCATTTCTAATGCATACCTAAAGGAAAGTAAAGCTTTCTCTGGAGACTGAAAAATGTTTTGTCCAAGGAAAACTTAATTTCCAGTCATAGGAATTATGATGGAATTTTTCCATGTGCTTCTCAAATAAGTACCTAGATGTATTTGGTTCTCCAACAAATCTCCAAAAAAATTTCAGTGTAATCATGATGATAGAAACTTGCTTTAATTTAAGCTTACTCATTCTGAGATATTCATAAGAATGTACTGAAAATACTATTTCTTTTGAGTTTGGGAAGTATGATTATTTAGAAGACATGAAAACATGGAGTAAGGATAAATTTTTTTTTTTTCTTTCAAATATATATCTCAGTTTTCTATTTTATTGTTATCCTTCTCAGTATACAGCTCCCTAGATCAGGAAATATATTGTGTTCACTTTTTCTCTAGTTCTTGAAACGCATTCTTTTGAATTAACTGCAATGTCCAATTGTCTCTGCAAAGAAATCATATATTTAAACTAATTGCTAATGTAGACTTTTCAGCCATTGCCTATTATCAGAGTAAATACATTATTCTACTAGTAACAGTCATCTTTATGCTGAGTAAATTATTGACTCTCATAAGCAGTATTTTCCTTGGTATTCTTCATCTTAAATTCCAAGTACTGCGGCTGAATGTCCATGTCTTGGAGGTCAAAATGAACATGGAGAGATATTACCAAATAGGGGAAAAAAAACCAAAAACCCTTCAGCTTTTTCTTTATAATATGAAAACCCCTTTACCTTTGCTTGACAAGGTGGAATAGACTTTAGGAATGGATAGCAGTGGCATGTCATTTCACGTATTTTTATATCTGTGTTGCACTTGAGAGGAGTAGAAGTGGCATATATTTTTAAATATCTAATTTATTTTCAATTTTCTTCTGTATTAAATCAGCTTTTCTTCCTACATCACCAAAAAAGAGGAAAGAATCAAATCTGAGAGTCTGGATACAGATTAGCATAGCTACGGAGATAATGCAGTTTGCATGTATGATACCAAGTACAAAGATCCTCAGGATAATAGCAAATTGGGGCACTCTGCTTTACAGACTACTGGAAAATGGCTTCAAAGAGAAATAAAGCTTAAAACAGTCTTATCTATCGCACTTATCAATGGTTCCCTTCCTATACAGTTTCTCAGTTCTTGAATTCATCCTGAAAGCCGGGAGATATTCACCCAAATTAATCAATGAGCCAGGTAAGAGAAACATAAGGTGATTAGCTTAAGCTGGACGATTAAGCTTTTGAATGTCCGGATTTGGGGAGCTGAATCACTCTCTTTGAAACTGTTTCCAGTGGTGTAACTCCAAGTCCTCATTAAGCCTTGCTTAATACTAAGCTACATGATTTTAATATTTATTTCTCACCTCCACTCTCCTCAGCCTCCCCGTCCAGTGTTTGGGGACGTAATGGAGATAGGCAAAGCTAAGAAAGTAAGTTTGTACTCTAGAAAGTGTTTGTGGGATCTGCACCCCTGTAAGACACCTCCTTGCTGTAAAATTTATGTGAAATGCCCACTCCTATGGTTAGGAGGGAAAGCTCTCACCAGCAGCAGGCCCTTGTTCCTCTTGCAAGTGCACAGGGTTCAGTTTCTCTACTTATATCCGTTCCCAAGAAACCAGCAAATGAAAGATCTTTTACTGCAGACTATNTATTAAAAAAAAAAAAAAAAGGCTATGCAACCTTTCAGCTCTTTTATATGTAATCAAAGTTTTGAATATTTTATAACAGCTATCAAGAAGTTGCAAGATACCAATCATCCAGAACATTAGGTTTGTGTAAGTTTGTCGTCCTGATTCAAGTATCTCAAGTAACTTTTTCCAGTGATTTTCTTTCAGCTTATTAAACTTGCTAACTATTATAAAAGAAGAATTAGGGGGTTGCTTTCAGGATTTCTTTTTCCTGAATCTACTTATTAGTTTGGTTGGGTTGGTGGTTTGGGGTTTATTTTTAATCTTTTAGAATCATCACTGCTGTTTTACAAATAAAAATCACCAGCCTCAAGTAGTTACAGCAGAAACGTGGCAGAGTGAAAAGCTGAGTTTTCAGAAAATACAAAGAAAAAAAATACAAAAATGGTAGAACTGTTTCACATGCACAAGATAATTATATGGTGTTTTAGGTGCTCCATTGAAAGAGCAAGTTAAAATCAGTTACCTCAAAGGTTCTTAGATAAAAACCCGTCAAGTTGTGATGTCATATGCATCTCATCCTTTGTCTTGGCACTGCTCCTGAGTGATTATGTTGGCCTCGAAGCTCATTTTTTGCTTGAAGTTACCTTTATTTTTCCTACATGTGTTGTCTAATACTTATAGAGACGTTCATTTCCTCAGCCATTTTTTATTTCCATGTCCCGTTCTCACACGAAGTCCTGCAACCCTTTGCAGCTGGCACATGGCATCACCTCATTGATAGACCATCCCACAAAATTTCAGAGAATCCTTCTCCAAAGACTTTAACTAAAGCAAACAGCCTTGGAATCATAGAAAAGATCCTTGCATGAATAAATGCTGGCCTAAAAGATAGAAGAGTAAGTAGACATAAATATTTAACTCTTGCAGTGGAAGGAGGTTTCCCTTTTACTTCCTTTGTACAAAGAGTTTAAAGCAGGATGAAGCACTGAACAACTGCTCTAGATGCTGGATCTATGGTTGAAACAATAAAAGAGAAAACCAGCAAAATTCATTGTCTGTGTGCTGCAGCTGTCATACAGTCTCTTCACTTTTCATTTGCTTTTTTATAGCAGCTGTTCAGTATATAAGGTGTTAATTGTCACAGCAGAGAATAAAGGAACTCTGCAATCCAAAGATACAGAAAAAGCTATTTTTGTTGAAATTCATCAGTAAATATTAAAAGTCCTTTTTAACAATTCTACTTAGAAAACATCAGGTTAACAGAACGATTTAGGAATTCAGGAGTAATTATAAAAATAATTGTGTATTAAAGTTTTGGTACTGATTTTATGATTTCTCAGCTAAATTATTCCACAGTTCCAACTAGGACTGGTGCTTGAGAAAATAATGACAAGGTTGGAAATTGCCAAGTGACTATAATTATTGCTATGTTAATATCTGGATCCCGTAGAAGTTAAATTTGCAAGATCATTCAATAAAATATCAGACAAGTGCTATAAATTTGATATCATAAAAATGACAGGCATCCTTAAGTAGGTTTGGGTTTGTTTCTTTTTAAATTCTGATATAATATATTTAAGAAAACCTTTAAATATTTTATGGTAGCAGAGTTTAACCTTGCTATACTTGCCACAGCAGTGAGCAAACATTTAAAATTAATTTTATATCAAAATACATCTCTGTAGCCATTTTAAATTCATATATAAGTAAATTGATTTCAGTGGGAGTTATGTACTTAATCACCTTTGAAAAAGTGGGCTTCAGTCCCTAATCAAGTCGCTTAAATATGCTAACCAAATTGTTTTGAAAGTGCTGACATTCTGGAGCTCTCCATTATCACTGGGTGTTTCTGGGTATTCTATGTAATAACACATATCTAATCTTGTTTAAGAAAACACAGTTTGGTAATTGGCAAAGCATTTGCTGTGATTACTGCCGACTTTCATCTTGTAAGTATTATATAGCTGTGCATGTTTATCTGGGATGTAAACAATAAATAGTACAGAATAATTTTTTTTTAATATCCTTCTAGATAAACCTATATATAGACATCTGTAATATTTGTCTCAGACTGGCATAATACTTCCTTCCTGCTACGATGAGTTCAGCTAGTTATTTAATTTATTTTTTTTGGTTGCAAATTGTGCTTTTCTGACATCATAATTGTATATAATTCTTCATAATAGCTTCATTCTTCAAAGCTACAGGACTCTCAGAACCTTAGGCTCATCATGTTCCTGAAGATGGTTCTTCAGAGCTTCCATTCTACAGAAAGCCTTTGTGCTTCAATGAAAGATCTTGAACTACTGGAGATTCTTTAGAGCCGATTCCTGATTCGTACTAAGTTTTTCATAATGTTAGCATGAATTCAAGTAGGGAATTAAGCATTAGATTATGCATATTCTGATAAAAATCACCTTTCTGCCATTTAAATTTTGACATTAGATATTAACATTCCAAAGGAAATTGTCTTTAAACAGAAAGCTAAACTGTATACTGAAGTAAAGGAAAATAGAGGCAAGTGTTTTCAAAAGGAAAGGGAAGAATTGGTTGGGCAGAATTTAGAAGGGACTAAATTAATATTTTTGATATGGCAGACTTACAGACTTCGAGCTTTCTATGAGTATGGAATTTTTTTATTTTATCCAAAACTATTGAATTAAAAATTGAGATAAATTTGGAAAAGTGAAGGAAACCCAAATGTAGATACTGAGGAGAGGCAAATAATAAAATTTCTGTAAGAAATAATAAGATTTCTGTAAGACTTCTCTAGGGCCCTAGAGCTTCAGATACATGGAAAACTGGTGCAACACCATATATGAGATGGAAAGCTAAGGGAGAGGTATCGTGGTAGGTTAGGCATGAGAGGGAAGCAGGGAAGAACTGTTTATTAGAAAATACAGAAAAAATAGTTTGGTAGTAAAGAGAACAGTCATTTAAGGGAAAAGTGGAGGGTGGTGAATAAGTGGATTAAGATGGATGTTAAAACCAGCAACAACAAAGAAACAATTGTGCATGAGAGAAGAAAGAAAATCCCTGGAAAAAATGTATAAAATACAGAGGAACAGACCACCGATGAGGGTGAATGGAATAGAAGATAAAAATAAATAATATTCCAGTTACCAGTGTGTTTCTCAGTGTAAATTATGCATAAACCTTAAGCTAAAATGAATTTTACATGCTGCATGGAATGTGTTGATGCACGCAGAGTCTTATCTGAAGACCACTCGAATCAACGGCAGAAACCTCCTGTTGTTATTTAGAAGAGAAATCACACTTGCAAATTTTCAGATCCGAAACAAGAGCTAAAATTTGACCTATGAAAAACACACATATTTTGGGAGGACTTTGATCATGCGTCTGCTTAAGCAAGCTCCTTGCAAAAGCTGTGAGTGCTACTGAATTGAGGTGCTGCAGGTGGGTCTTTGGACACAGGATTGCAAGCTCAGCACCTTGCCTGCCAAGGTCAACACCTGTAATTATAAAACTGTTCAAGGCATTTGTGACTGACACTGCTGTGGGTATGACAAAATGTACTGCAGATTTCAAGCAAATAATATTCTGTTGAATGAAAGCTTGAGTATATTCTCCATCACAATTGTAGCAATTCAGTATCAATCTGGCAGCACCAGCTTGCTTGAAATTCTGTGCCCATTGCCATCATCTATGTTTTTTGAGTGGTTTATAATTCAGCTATTTTAAATCATACTAGGATAAATCTCAACTTACAATTTCTTGTTCCGGGTGTATTTATTTTTTTTTCCTCACAATATTGCATTTAAATTGTTTCATTCTTTTTCTAGGTTAGCAAGTGAAAGAAATAAATGTTTCAGGAAATATCGTTGCTGGCTTTTTACTAAACAGTGCTTATTTAAAAAAGGAAAGTTCACTCATATTACACTGCCAACTCAGACAATCAGGAGAAACCAATTCAATACCACTTGTGAAATTTGTCAAGGTATTCTTTTATAAGTATGCCATCATTGCAACAATAGCTTCACTGCATGGCAGCTTCCCAGCTTTGGTCAGGAAGAAGAGAAACGTTTATATTCAGCTCAGTAAGATTTTAAGGTTGTTCTTTGCTTAAATACCTATATCTTCTTTGGGTAGGGTATTTAAATTTGATTTTCCAGTTTCCAACATGTACACAGGAGTTCTCCAAATGTGCCCTTTCCCACTACCAGTTTCCAATACTTGTCTTACCACATACATTTAACCAGCTACCACATTGAGTGAACAAATACACATATCTGTCCTTCTGGAAAACATCATTGTTACAAAATAATGTAAACAATCTAACTGGGTGTATTTTAGAATCAGGATGCCCGTTGCTGTCATCCTTCACTCAAATGAAAGCAACTGTTAAGTAACGCTGGAAGATACTTAATGTCATGCCAGGCAGTTCTTGACCAGAGTGTCATCTCTTCCTTAGGAAGCAGCTTTTACCTTAACTGTTGTTCTGATCCTTTCCTATTGCTGTATAAGACATTTGATAAGTGTTACCCACTACTGGGAAAGTTCTGCTTTGCTGTTGTTTGTTTTCAAAGGTAGTTTCTCTGAACATTCTCCTTCATAAACAGATACTTGCTCTTTGATTTTTCTGTTAGTGCAAATAGACTCATTTCACATGGAAATTTGCAGAACCTTCATTTGAAATTCAGTGAGGTTCTATGGAACAGCCTTCCCAACTTTTATCAATTTTCCATAAGACACAGGGACAATTTAAGCACATAAATAACAACATTTTTTAATATATATTTCTTATCTCTAGATTTGGAATATTAATGGACAGGACATACTACATGCCATCCTAGAAAATAATTTTTTTAAATATTTACATAGTGACACATGTCTATATTTATATATATTTATGTGCATGCAAGGACATAATACCTCTCCATATGGTCCAAAATACTCCAGGAAACTCCTATCCAATTTAGTACTGAGCAGAGGGCAAGGAGGGTTAGTTTATTCCTTGTGCAGTCCGACGTTGCTCTTACAGTCAGAAGCAGAGCCTTCCACTGATATTTTCAAACTCTTTTCAATTTTCAAAGCACTTAACTATAGTTTAAACCACATAAACCATAACTATTTGGGCCTCCATGAGAGAATTTATTAAAGACCCATCAGCATTTTACAAATGGGTAGGCAGAGATCTTCAGCCAGTTATCCCAGGACAAATGCATTATTATTGAAATCAGACTTAAAAGATCACTCCTGGTTAACTAGTCCAAGGAAATGCAGTAATTAGAGCTCCATTCTATCAAGAACCAGCCCAGAAAGTATTACAGGACAGCAGGTGCCACCTACACTAACTTAAACCTGTGCAACTTCAATGAGACTGTACAAGTCAAGGTAAAACTAGATCAGAAAGCTGCATCTAGATGAAAAGAGTTTGGGGTGAGGTGGGGGTCAGCCTCTTCTCCCAGGAAACCAGCGACAGCACAGGAGGAAACAGACTCAAGTGGTTCTAGGAAGGTTTAGATTGGATATTAGGGAACATTTCTTCACTGAAAGGGTGATCAGGCATTGGAGCAGGCTGCCCAGGGAAGTGGTGAAATCAGCATCCCTGGAAGTGTTCAAATCCAGTGTGGATGTGGCACCTGGAGCCACGGCTTAGCGGTGAACACGGCAGCCTTAGGTTAACGGTTGGACTCAACCACCTTTCTGAACCCAAACTGTTCTGTGATTCTGTGAATAGGAATAACAAATGACAAAAAGGAGGTATAATTCTAGACATTTGACAGGTAAGAGAAAAAGATTATCTAAACTACAGAACATTAAGACTTCAAGCACTTATGAGACAGAAAAGGCTAATTTAAGTTTGATTTTATTGTCTCACTGTATGCTCTTTTCTCAGGTTTGCACCTATCAACTAAGTGCAGTTCTAAATTTATTATGAATCCTGTTTCAATCAGTGTAGGAGATGGATAATATCACAGAACAAGAAATATTTTTTTACCAAAAGATACTCAATGCTTTCTTATTTTTCTCCTTAGTATGCAATTTGAATTACGGATGGACTTACTCTCTGAAATGTCATACCATATTTAGATTATCTCATACATAAATTATTTCTGGCCAAATATAAAGAAATATAACAAATATAAAACCAGGAATGCAAAAATTGCACAGAATTTTTTAATTGGTGTTGCTATGGTTTTTATGTGTGATGCATGGGAAGTGCTAGTAAGCATACCTAAAAAAGGTGTCAACTGAGAAATCTTAGTTGCAGATGATAAAACAAGTGGTGTGTAACACAGAGGCAAAGACCTTTTCCCTGGCTTTCCTCACATACAAAAGTTACTTTGAGAAAATTAGGTAAGTTTATAAGAAAATTAGCAATAAAACTGGTGGGTACCAAATAGCTTCATGGTGTGACAAGAACTCTGAAAAGGTCAGTTTCCTACTATTTGACTTAATAAAACCCAATTATTAAAAAAAAAAAAAAAAAGAAAGAAAGAAAAAAAGAAAAAGAAAGAAAAGTAAAGCACTTTAGAAAACTTGAGATATTTTTCTCAAGCTGATTTTTTCTAAAGAGTAATTTTTCCTACTACTGATCAATAGTACTGGGAAAAGAGGAGATTCATCTATCGATGCCTATTTTCTTTCTCTCTAATACAAATGTGACCCTTAGCTTGTCAAGGTTTTAGTCACTTTTGTCTTCTACACAGTATTACTGAAACGGTATAAACAACAAATCATTGCAGCAGCTACAAACGAATTAGATAAGAAAAAAAAGAAAATAATCATTAGAAAATGTTTTTTGGATAAGTACATTTCACTAGAGAATAAGATCTCAAAGAAATTAAGGGCATTACTTAGGCATTCCTATTTCATAAACAATGTAACTGCAACAATAAAAAGGACCGACTGCAATTATTAATAGCATCTGCCATATTCTCAGCCAGAACAAACCCCTGCTTCTGTATATTCCACTTATATAAATTTCAAAGGTAAGAACTCGTCTATTTTCAGAATCTGAGAAAATCACAGTATGATCTACTTATCTGCAAATAAGCTGTGGTTCCAAAAGGAGCCTGAAAAGATTAGGTCTCAGTAGGGCTTCATTCTAACATGACTTCACATACTTTGTCAATAGAAAGGATTTGTGGTTTTCTTCTTGGAGTTTCCAGAAGAGAACAACAAGCTATGAATGCTTGGGGGCACAATTAAAAGTGTATTTCATGAAAGTCAACCTTATTTTAAAAGGAAAACAGATTATAAGCTTGCAAATGCAACTCTGAGACCCATATTTACTTGTGGGTATAAATTACCCAGGCTATAGTACTCCATTTTATATGCCTACATATAAATGACAATATTGAAAATATCAGGCATTATGTGTCTAAATGTGTTCAGAGTGGATGTAGAGAAAGGACCCCATAAATGAGTGTAGAGAAAGGGCTCTATAAACTAGCAGTCAAGAAAAAAAAAGAGAAAAATCTTTCTCACCTACTTTACAGAATGAGTACTAATTATTCACCTCCAAAATATATAATAAACTTACTGAAGATTTTCATTTCATTGTTGTCATCACCAATAGGTCATGTTAAGTACAGCTTTAGGCTTTTCTCCTTTAATGTACTGCATGTTGAAAATTGAGAACAAGAATGCATTAAACTTCCAAATTAGTATGTATTTTTATTGATTATTTTATTTCAGCTGGGGTCATTAACAATCAGTCATACAAGGAGTAGTTTTAAGCCTTTTTTCTTCCCTAGCATTGCACTGCACACAGGAACACTGAATAAGCCTTCTGCTACATTTCAAGCTCTCTAACACAAAAGTTTATTTTGAAAGAAAGGGACAGACACATCCATCTCTGAAGAAGTAAAATCTGCTCTGATGCAGATTTTCTGTAGATAACAGGTTTAATTCAAGAAATACAGAAGTTGTAAACTAAAACTAGCAAGTTAGGGTTGAATACAAGTTGTAGAAAGATTTACCAGATGCTACAGCCAAGTAATGATAAGAGGCAAAAAAAAAGGCTAAAAGTATTCTTTCATATTTTCCTACATGACTCAGAGCATTCTGCTTTCCCTCTTGCCTCCCAGTCCTTGTCCCCCTGAGAAGCCTCATCAATAACTCCATACTGGGGCCTGGGAAAAGATTCTCCTCTTGAAAAATGCCATTACCTCCCATATCTAGACCTCATGCCAAAGGTCAACAAGGGAGGCCTAGACAGGCCACAGGAACTGACTACACATATTCCAGGGAAAAAACTGGAAAAGATGGGACTCAAGTATATGAAACCTACCTCTAACTTCTTCCACTGCTTGTATTTTTTAGCAGCTTCTTCTCACTCCTCTCTTCCCTACTACTCAGTCCTCCTCTTTTCTATCAATCCAAACTTCTTTTCCCTTGCTCCTTCCCACCTAGTCCTCCTTTAGACCTTCCAAATATGTCCACAGGTAAACACACCGATTACTTTTCTTGTTAAAACTCACTGTCTTCTGGGTTTTACCCTGTTCTTAGGTTGTTTCCCCATACTGAAAACCTCAGCCTCGGAGGAGCACTGGTAATCCCTTTTCCCTTCCAGAATTCCTGTCGGTTTTTGGATGCAATTTGATAGAGGCTGGTGGGGAGATACAGAAGGATGAGCTTTAACAGCTGTTGCACATCCCTTGGAGTCACCCACACCGTGTGAAAACCAGCAGGTTACAGAGTTCCTTGGCTACGCTGTCTGCACATATGTTCTTAGGCCGTGCTCATGCCGACTGAGATTACTTACCCTTTTCTTCAGAAAGCTGTTGTCAGTGTTGATTCTCCCTGAAGGAAGTAGGTATCAGGTGGGAATTTGGTAAACTTCTGTGTATGAAACCATCTGGGGCAGGCTCAGATTTTTGGCCATGCTAAATCAGCTACCGCTTCCAGTCTCCTGCTGGTTCCCACCATGCAGGCCTCAGTGTCCTGCCCAGCTCTCAAGGTATGGCTACATGCTCATACATTTCAGTCATCATGGAAAAAATATGTAAGTAAATAAATAATCTGGAACAGGGGATTTTGTTGCTTGGCTTGTCAAGAACTTCCAACTCATTTAATCAAAATACTGAAATCAAAATCTACCTACATTTCCCATGGAAGCTCCAACTTTCAGCACAATTGAAGTAGAGGATGACTTTCTAAAATATTGCAATAAAAACTTTTAAATATATTATTATACATATTACAGTGTAAATCATAATTGGCAAGCCTAGCTTTACCCTGATTTCGTGTTGTCTTAGTTTAGGGCAAATCTGGGACTGTATAAAAGCATTATGCAGTCAGCCTAGGACACGTGTGAAGATGGAAAACCATAGTACATGGGATGAAAAGCAGCCATAGCAGTATATCCACTTTGAACAGAATATTCTCTATTTTTTTTCCTTTGGGGGACAGTGTGTAAACTCATTTTTTCTAACTAGTTAGAAAAAAAAAAAAGCTGAGTTAAAATGAGATGAAATGTTCATCTTCCCATCAGAAAATATGACTGTGTTGTTGTTAAGTAGTGCTGTACTGCTATATTAATGATAATGAGATTCATACAATTTCTTTTCGCTCTTACAGCTTTTCACTTCCATATGATACTATAGCCCACTCAGCCCTATCAATGGCAGAGGTTGTATCAGTTTATGTACAAGTAGCAGCCTCATTTAGAGGAATAAAAGTTGTTTAGCAGCCTCATTTAGAGGAATTAAAGTTATGTTGGCTTCCTTTTACAGAGGAATATAGGATAAATAATTAACCCAGTGCCCCCTTTCCTGCTTGTTTAACATTTGTGCAATTACCCAAAGACCTCATGGTTCCAGAGCTATGACAGTCACGGCAAGAAGAAGGGTTACTGAACACCCACTAAGAGCTGTGGATGTTGGTGTTAATGCAGCAAGGCAACACAGACAGCACCCTCTGCTTGTTTCCCTCTCACCCACACCTACTTCCTTCATTCTTTGAAGTCTGCAAGATTAAATCTTTTTTGTGAGTTGTAGGTGGCACTTTTATGAATGTGGTATCTGTAAAACGGAGACAAAAAGACACAAATATTCAAAAGAAAGTAGAAACCCGATGTGTCTTACTTGTTTTTTCAGTATTTTTTAACTCACCTATATTTGAAAGAAAGTATTTGAGTGTATTTTAAGTTCTTAGAACCAATACTTTTCTTTAGATTACAAAATCCATATACCCTATTTGCAGGTTACTATCACCTATTGAGCAGGACCTGAATGTCTGTGCATCAGAGCTTTGCACAACTGAGGCATATTGTGAGACTGTCAGATGATGGAGCTACACATATAAAGGTATTACGTAAATTCTGGAGCAGCTTCTTTTAGTGCTTCTAGATTGTTAAATTGAGCCATCTGGCATATCTTTAGTCAGGTTTAATTTCAATGGTTCAGATTACTGGTCAAAATAGTTCTCAGTGTTGGCATAAACTGTACTACTGTGCTTCCAGGCAAAAAGCTCTGATAAAACAATATCTGCAACTTACTAAAAAATTCTGGTATATTCTGTATTTTTATCCAAATAAATTGGATAGATTTTTTTTTTTTTTTTTTTT
>WEKY01022499.1:0-10570 GCA_013390045.1 Picathartes gymnocephalus | reverse complement strand
TTTTTTTTTTGAGAAGACCTTAAAGTTCTGAAACCATCAGACTACTACTGATTTGAGTCCTAAGCACAGAATAAAAAAAAAAAAAGTGCAGCCTAGATTCAGGAAGTAAAGGAAGTAAATGGTCTTCACAGTTACTTGATATTGTTTAGCTCACACTCTTTTGAACAAGAGAAATATCCCTCCCTCCCAGCCCCTCCCCCCGCTTTTTTTTTCTCCTACATATTTGCAGGTAGATTCTAGTTTTGTATGTGCTGGTGTCACTTCCATGGATATAATGCAACACTATGCATTTTAGTGTTAAACTTCCATAGTTGGACACTCCACTTGCTTCAATAATCTTGTTTCTTCAGGGAAGGAAAATATCTGATTTTTCTAAATTATTCCAAGGCTAAGAAACTGCTCTATTGGTTGACATCACTATCAGTTTGGACTAAATTATTTTTTACTTCCATAAATTAGAGGACTGGACGTACTCAGTGTACTCATCTAATTCATCTTTTTGCATAACACAGGTCATGTGATTTTTCTGATTTGGCTCCATTTGAATCAGACTACCTCATTTAGAAATAGCATCTAAACCTGATTTTAAAATTGCCAGTGATGGCAAATCAACCAAATCACTTAGTTGGCTTTCCAGTTAAATGACCTCATTTTAATTTTATTTTGCTTTTAGGAACATATAGTATCTGATTTCGATGCACCTATGAACTGCTTCCAGCCTCCGCTCATATTTCTGTCTGCTGGACTGAAAAACACATTATCAAATTTTATTATTTTATTATTTCCTCTCCCGTGTAATGAGTACAGACATACTCTGACCAAATTGCTATTTAAATTTCCTATTTACAAATAAATCACATAAAATCATAGATTTTATCCCTAATTAAAAAAAAAATAAAAGTGTTTCAATTCTGGAAATAGGTTTGTAATTTTTCATTGTTCTCTTCCTATTTTATTAACAAACCTCAAAAACTATTCATGACAGAGCTGGACAGACTCTTCAAAGGATAGTGGGATAATTCAGGTGGGAAGGCATCTCTGGAAGTCTCTACTCCAGCTGGCTGCTCACAGCAGGATGAACTCAGCCACCAGTCTGTGCTGCTCAGGGCTTTGTCTGGTCAACCTTGAAAATCCCATGGACATTTTCAACTCAGGGCTCAGAACCCCAGCCTTAAACACTTCCAGGGCAACCTGGGCCAGTTTTACCACTCTCATAGTAAAAAATTTTAGTCTTTACACACAGTCTAAATCTATTCTCTGTTAGTTTAAAGACATTACCTCTTGTCATGTTTCCACAGCTCTATTGACAGTCTGTCCCCATGTACCTGTCTTTCTTATAACCCTCCTTTGAGTATTTAGAGGCTACACAGAAGTCTTCCCAGAGACTTCTAGAGGCTGAACAACCCCAAACCTCTCTGTCTTTTCTCATAGGAAAGAGGTTTCATGCCTCTAATCATTTTTGTGGCTCTACATTGGAGCCACTCCAGCAGGTCCCTGTCTGTCCTGTGCTGGGACCCCAGCTCTGGATGCAGTGTTCCAGGAGGGCTCTCACCAGAGCAGAGCAGAGGGGCAGAATCCCCTCCCTGCCCTGCTGCCCACGGGGCTCTGGATGCAGCCCAGGACACGTTTGGCTCTCTGGGCTGTGAGTGCTGGATCATGTCCAGCCTCTCCTCCACCAGCACCCCCAAGGCCTTCTGGACTGCCCTCAATCTGCTCATCCCCAGCCTGGATTGGCACTGGGGGTTTCCCCCAATCCAGATGTAGCCTGGAAGATGCCTTTGCCCAAATATTAAAAGCTCTCTTAGGTCTTTCATTGGCACTGAATGACAATTATAAAATGATTTCAAATGCTCATATGTTTCTCTCTGTTCTTTGGAAATATTCTGGCCGATATTTCTTTTATTATTAATTAATAATTAGAATTAATCAGCACTCACCTTTCTTTGTTGTGAAGGTGATCAGAAGTGCCCCAATGCACCACATAGAAATGCGTTGGGCTCAGATTTATTCCTCTAAGAGTGCCCCAATGCAGCACGTAGCAATGTGTTGGGTTCAGGTGAATACTTCTTTTAGAAGTCTTCAAATTCCTGGGAATTTGTTTCTTCAGAAGTCACACAAAGTCTTCAGAATCGCACCGAGTTTCACCAAGTCACTTAGCTTGAGTTTGCTGATAATTTCTAGCCGAATATGGGACAGCGAAAGGAGTCTGATTAGATCCGGGGCACCATTTGTATAAAAGTTTTCCCTGGTCAGGCTTCTAGGTCAGAGACAGAAAGAGACAGTCCTCATTCATCACAAAAAGGTGATTTATTGCCAGAAGTGCGGTTGGTCTCACAAGGGGTGAAAAATAACAGTCCATGCCATTGCTAAGATCTCAGTGTCCCAAGCACGAGCATAAAGCAGAAGCAGCAGGGTGGCAGTCCAAGCATCCTCCACAAGCAGCATTCTTCTAAACATTCTGTATGAGCATCCCTTGGCATTGTTTGCTGCATCCTATGCTATGTAAGCATTCTGCATTCTATATTCTATGAGCATTCTAATGGCATTATATTTGCTTATTGTCCAATCACCTACAAACATGATTCTATAGTGATACTTTTTGCACCTATCCCTACTTAGAGTGAATGTGCGAATTTTCTGTGTGAAGCTTACGCATGTTGTTTATCGTGTTCCATCGTTCTGTTTATCGTGTTCCACCCTTCTATCTAACTACACTGTACTATGTCTATGTTTTGTCTAAGGGGTGGTCAATTGTTATGGAAAACTATATCTTTAAACTTTAAACTGGAGAAAAGGACACTTGGTCACTGACATAATACAGCTACCATATGTTTTAAGGTACTTTAAAGCATTTTCTACTTGCTAATAACTCAAAGCTAAGGCTTTGCCTTTTTCTATGTCTCCGACATTGCACCACCAGCACTTGGTCTTGTTAAACCTCATGAGATTCCCATGGGCCCACTTCCTGAGCTTGTCCAGGTCCCACTGCATGGCATCCTATCCCTCTGATGCGTCATCCTATTGACTGACCCCTTGAGCAGATGGAATTTTCCTTTCATAAAATTCACGGTCCTGATTCTTGCCTCTCCCAAATTCCTCAGGACTGTGAATTCTACCAGCTCGTGATCACTGCAGCCCAAGCTGCCTGGAAGCTTGATGTTCCCAAATAGCTCAGTTGCATTGGTGACCAACAGGCCCAGTATCCCATCTGCTCTGGCAGGGCTATTTCCCTAAGGGTCTGTCTGGCATATCCGTTTGTGAGGAGGAGGTCGTGATATGGGACACAGGCCTTTCTGACCTTGGGAACACATCTGGTGTAGATGGATCATCTTCTACACCATCAATTAACTTACCTTTGACATCCAGAGCCTCACACCTGTTGTACAGAAGGACCTGGGAAGGCAAGGTGGGCAGGGAGTGGGCTCACCTGGTACCCTGAACTTGTCTCCATTCACTCCCTTTCTTTAAGTTATTGCTTCTGCCTGGAAGCATAAAGGATGCTCTTGATGCTGGTTTCCTTCCTGGTGGGGGTTCCAGTTTCTGTCTATCTTGGTTTTGGCTGGTGTAGAATTAATTTTCTTCATAGTAGATAGGATGGGGCCGTGTTTTTGATTTGTGCTGGAAACAGCACTGTGAATACAGGGATATTTTAGTTATGGTGTCACCAGTGAATGGTTGAGCAGTGACAGAGCCAGGACAGTGGACCCCAGCTGACCCAGGGGATATTCCAAACTGAGCAGGTAAAGCTGGTGGAAGAAGGACGCAGGGGGACAATTGGAGCAATGATGTGTGTTTTCCCAGGTCACTGCCATGCATGTTGGAGCCCTGCTTTCCTGGGAATGGCTGAACACCTGCCTGCCCATAGGAAGTGGTGAATTCACTCCTTGTTTTGCTTTGCATGCCTGTGCAGCTCCTGCTTTACCGTCTTTACCTCAACCCAAGAGTTCTCTAACTTTTACCTTCCTGATTCCCTGGCCATGCCTCTACAGTGGAGGGAGTGGGGCAGAATGCCACACCACCCTCACAGGGAAGAATTTCTTCCTAACATGTAATTTATCCTGCCCTCTTTTCAGTTTAAGATCGTCCCCCTTTGTCCTGTTGCTACATGTTCCCTTGTAGCACCTTTAGGTGCTGAAAGGTGCTATGAGGCTTCCCAGGTACTTTCTCTTCTCGAGCCTGCAGTGCTCATCAGGAGCATATGGCATTTACCATTTTGGATTTTTTGGGAGATGGAGTAATTAGAAAGTGAGACATCTTCTATAGTGTAGAAAATAATTTATCAAGCACTGAAGTGACTGAAAAGTTGAAATGTGCTGTGTACCTTTGAGTGCCGTGCCTTTGAAAGCTCATCCTGAGTAAGACAGAGTGAACTATCTAAAAAAGAAATCTCAAAGGCATCTTGATATTAAGTCAATATTTATTATATTGAATTTCTCCCAGCTCTGAAAATCTGTGTAGTGGCAGTAAAGATCAGTCTCTTCTGTAGGGAAGGTCATCTCTGGTAACATCTCTCTCCAGAGGTGCACAATAGACCCCCAAATGGAACAAACCTAAACCACATCTTTTGTAGGACAGTACATTAAAAGTATTTTAGAGCAGAGGAACTTCAGAAAACTGACTGCATGCTGCACATGGATGTACAAACATTCGAGTAGTAGCCCTGATAATCAAGGCTCAAGTCCTTGATGAGAATATTTACTCAAATCATGATAATAGAACTATTAGCACCACACACAAAATATCCACAGGCCTGGAGTAATGTGTATGTGCATTGAAGAAGTACACTGGCTCGCTCCTTTTGATTCTTGCTCGACTGCAGCTCAAAGAAGATTATTTAGTTACTCCAGGAGCTTCTCCGTATTCCCTTTGTTCTTCTGGCTGCAACATCCCATATTTTTTATTTCTGAGATAATTTTGCTCACCCGTGACAGGTTGCAGAGCCAATTTGTGATACAATAGCTTTGTGAAGAGCAAAATTTGACACGAAATGTCCTATGAGCATGTAGTCTTTCAAGATTAAATACAGGTTTTGCTACATTACAGTTAGCCTTACTGACTTGGAACTTTTCACTGGTAAGAGGTGAGAACTTCAGAATTCAGTGTGCCTTAATCTCTATTTACTATTGATCTTTTCTAATGCATCAGGTAACAAAATGTATAAGCTAAAGAATTTACAAGGACTTTATGTTATGAAAATAAAGTTTTACTATAAGATATGATAATTCAATCTGTACCCATAATTAAATAGTAAGAAAAAATACATTCCTGCAGGAAGTTAGGATTTTAAACACTGAAATTATTGCATTTGCTCAAAGGTATTCAGAAGTGGTGAATGAAAATTAATCCATCATTTATAATAGAGCAGAAATGAAAGCATTCAAAGGAAAACTAATTTTAAAAAATTTAATGCTGATTTATATTTTAATTATATAATGCTTATTTACAATTAAAATTATCCATGTGCTTCTAAGAAGAGTGGCAGTGTAAAGGAAATGGGTTATAAATATTCTCACATGAAAGCTAGAAACTAGGCATTTAAACAGAAATTCCTCTGTGATTGCGATGTGACTTCTTAAAAATGCAGCATTAATTTATTACTAACCATATATCCCCATAAGACAGTCATTGTAAAACTGCATTTTTGGGGAAGCATCAGCTTTTGGTTTATATATTTATTTTTTAATTTTGAAAAATTGTATAAATTTCCAGGAGCTTTTTATCTTGCCTTATATTGTCACATAGGGAAGTTGTTGCTGTTATGTGAGGACCAGATTTAACAAATTTTCTTCCCATTTCATTTTCTACTTGTCTCCTTCCCACAGCCTTTTGCAGTGTGTCTCTTTCAGTCTAGTATTTGGTTCTTTTTTCCCTTTAACTCCCCTTTTCGGGAAGGCGATGCGGAATGAAGATGTCTTTTTATTTTCAAGAAAAGCTTCTTTATAAATACCGCTGTGACAAATTCATTTCACAGCACAGAAGCAATCAGCGTGATGCCAAAGTCTGGCTGGGAACTGAAGGGTCAAACCAGCGCTCTTCCAAAAGATCAATGGGACGAACTTCTGAACGGCAAGGCTCTTAACTGGCTCTATACACCACTAAAAGAAAATAAAAGATCAAATGGTAGGTTCCAAGAAGAAATAAACGTATGTTTGTTCCTGCCTTTCTGGTCCACTCTTTAAGTACAGCTTATGGAAAAAATACATGCAAGGGACAACAAAGAAAATACAAGCAGCAGAGATCTGTGTTCTTCTGATAAGCTGTACTCTGATTCACTGCAAACTTTAAACAGAGTAGGTAATTAACCTTATGGACAAAAAAGAACAATATATCAGGAGACAAGGTAAATATTCTCCCACTTGGATTGTTTCAAACAAGACTCGATGTCTTTAGTTTTTTTTTTCTTTAAATTGTCAGTCCAGCAGAAGGTATGAGACAAATTGGGAAATAGGGGACCAGTAATGTCTTAGGGAGAAAGGGACATTCTTGGTGTTAAAATCTAAATTCTCCAGTCAGGAGATGTATATATATATTTTTCACAAATAATATTTAATTAAAAAAAAGAAAATCAAATTAGAAAATCAAATAGAACTCTCTGGATTTAGGCATTGACCAGATACTTCTGCTGAAACACTCTCAGGTATCAATCTTACTCCTCTGATTTTTTGCATACAGTAATATATTGACTAGATTGTACTGGGCCAGTTTTCAATTTCTTTCTGCAATATGTTTCCCAGGTATTTCCTGCTGATTTTAAAATGGGATATTATTTAAATGTCCTTTACACATTACGGGAAGAAAACTTTGATGTCTTAAACGTCTGACAATTTTAACACCTACTGTTTACTTGCATGAGTCTTACATTAAGGAAGGAAAAAGTTTCACTTCAGAAGCCATTAAAGGTCTTTCTGTTTCACGGTCCTTTTAGCATAAAGAAATTGTGAGTTTTAAAGGAAAGTACAGCCACAAGTCTACTTATTGAATGAGGTTGGTTTGGTTTGTTGTACCTTTTTTTTTTTTGCCAGTCCAGGTTAGTCAGATTTTATCTCACAAAGAATTTACATCCCACAAGATTATATGTTGTTTTGTCATCAGTACCACTGATATAATATGTTCTATGATTAAAAAGTTTTCACAAAGAAATTCCAGAAAAATGTTTTGGTATTTCATATTAAATTTTTAAAGACCTATAACTGTGCCAGAGAAAAAACCTAAAGCTATAACAACTTGGTTTGAGATCTGCCTTTCCCTGCAACTTGGAAAATACATTTCTAACTTCCTTTCCTTCCTGCACACATTTGAAACTAAAGAAAAGTACATAAAAGACTGAGAAATCGCTGGTATATTTTAATCATCCCACAAAGGAAATTTATGAAGGAGAACACTGATGAATGTGAAAGCTTTTAGTTACAAAACTAGTGGCCCAGCAAGACCATTGATAACAGAAATTAATAACTTCAAATAGTGAATGTATATCCAAATACATACTTCAAAACCTCTCAAATTTTACATAAATAATTTTCTCCTTAGCTATTATTATTATCCCCCTTTGTCCTTCTAGTCAGCCCTGGAAAAGTCACAGAACACATTACAATAGCTCACCTAAATAAGAGGTTTGTTTCTCTTCCCTCCTTCCTCAAAGTAGGAATTTTTCTGGAAAGAATTTGGATTCTAAAACCACTCTCTACTTATCAGTCTTTTCAACGCAAGCATGTACATGTTCCAAGAAGCTAAAACTAGCCTTTGAATATAGCTCGAATATTTCTCTTAAATAGGAAGTGTCATATTTGGATGGTTTTGTAAAAGGGCTTTCTTTCTATGAGGTCTTAAGATATGTCTCATATTGCCCAACACAAATCTTAGTTTGGAATGTGAGAAACAGCAAAGAGCATTTTTCTTCCTAAGTTCTCAAGCGCAAAAGCTCTTCTCCTCTCGAGTGTCACATATCATCACCAGCATCAGTTAGAACCTTAGACACATAAATCAAAAAGCTGTCAATTCTTCCAAAAACATTTGTATGTAGTGACAATACGATTTTCATGCCTGACAACATAATGAAACACTTCTGTATGGAAGCTGCTAGAAGTGTTATTTACTTGACTCAAATGACCAGCCACAGAGGTTTTAAGGAGCCTATCAGGGATCTCCACTATCTTCTACAGCAGCCTGTAGTCTAGAAGAGGATGCGATAAATGGCATATCCTCTGTAAATAAGTACTACCCAGGCATGGTTTACTAGAAACTCAAAGTCACTTAATTAACATGTCTACTGAAATAGCACCCATCAAAAATAAATCAGAATTAAGTGTGGCCACTGCTGTAGAAATGTTTAGAAAAGTTCCCGCTGTGAAGAACCCATCATGTATAAAGTGAAAAGGGAAAACTTGAACCCAGTTACAGCAGACCAGCTTAGAGAACCTTCTGGAAGGCTCTTTGAAAGCAAGGCAGAAAAGTGCTGCATGAAGAGCATCACTTGGAGCAGGGGGGCAGCAATCAGCCAGCAAAATATTTTCCTAAATGCAGTGTGTAGTGTGCACATGGGACCTCACTGTCATCATCAGCGTGGCATTGGCCTGAGTTTTCCTAACAGATTGCCTTCAGGGAAGGGTTTCTTGATCCAGAATAAACACTTCCCACTTCCAGTAGCCATGGGAGAGGGAAAGGAGAAAACTGAATTTGGACTTCCTCATCCTGTTTCTGCAGGGTGGAAAAAATGGTTCCCAGACAGATAATAAACTCATTTAGGTTGGAAAATACCTCCAAGATCACAAAGTCCAAACTTTGACCAAACACCACCATGTCAAATAAGTGCCACACAGTGCATGAACTACCACATCCAGTGGTTTCTTGAACCCTTCCAGGGACGGGGTGACTCCACCATCTCCCTAGGCAGCCCATTCCAAAGGTTAAGCCCTATTTTAGTGAAGAAATTCTTCCTAATGTCCAGCCTGAACCTCCCCTGGCACAGCTGCTCTCTTGTTCTGTCCCAGGCTAGTTGCCTGGGAAAGAAGGCCTACCTCTACCTTGTGTCCCTCAAGAACTGGCACATCTCTTCTCAAAAGAGTGTTCCCAAACGCAAAATATTAGGAGCACACAGAAGTAAATCAATCTGTTTTAAAGGCTCAAAAAAATGCAACCAGAAAAAAATCTCCTACATATATCAATGACAATAATAATAAAGACCTGTCTCAGATCAAGTATTTTGATCACCAGAACAGAGGTTATTAATATGAGAACAAATGTAAAGAGGTTTCCTACAGCTGCATCAGGCAGAAATGGTAACAGGAAATAAAATGTAGAACGAATGCAATAGAGATTTAAAAGATAAAATGGGGGGAAACCTGAAACAGAGTGATTTATTACCTAGTCAACTAAATTTAAATTTGCATTAATGTTAAATGCTTTTATGACTGTTCATGAGTGATGAAAACTGTAATGAATGTCCCTAGACATCAAGAACTAGAGTTAATTCATATATAAACTATTCAGGTATTCTTACTGGAACTGACAAAAATTAGTGAGCTAAAGAAAAAGCACTTTGTGAGGTCAGTCAGAAATCACACAGATGAATCAGCAGCATGAAAGCTGTCTCAAGGAAGAAAGAACCAAAGGAAAAGAAAGACTAAAGAAGAAGAAGAAGGAAATAAGAAACCTGGTGAAAAGTAGAATATTTTGATGGAAAATCAGGAACTATTCTACTCAATTTTTTTCTTGTTTTTTAGAGCCAATAGAGGAATACAACATGCAAAATAAATTTACTAAATAGCAGAATGCAATACTATAATTGGTATTGTGATTTATACAGATTATAATGAGCTCATATCCAATGCCAGACTGATACTTCTCAGACCCACCAGAACAAAAATTACACGTTTTCTCTGCCAGTTCAAACTGATAAACCGCAAGAGCAGCCACAGCTCTGATTACCGGATGTAATAGCTGGCTTCCCTCTGCAGGTGAACAACTACTACTTTGTGTCTCAATATTTTATCCCCAAGATGCTTATCCAGGCAAGTTTCATGGAATTAGATTCCTTGCCCTTCACTCAGCTGTGACAGCAGTCAGTTTTGGGGGCTTAATGGTTACACTGGAATCACAGAATAACACAGTGGTAACAAAAAGCAATAGAGTAAACCTCAGACATGAGAACTTGTCTTCAATGAGTTGTATGGTTTTACTTTAAAGCAAACAAACCCTAACCACCACCCTAATTCCCCCCAAACAAACACAGCACATCCAAACAGAAACATAATTACCTTTAAATTAAATCTGAATAAAGATTCCCACGTAACCACATGTACGTCTAGAAGTCTGGGTTGTGTAACCAATTCATAGTTCAGGTTTCCTTAAATATTGACACAATATTAATAATAATTGTTTCGATATAGACCGGAGTAATTGGCTCTGTTTATATGTAATAAAAGAGTCCTCACTGAGGTTTGCATATAGAACTCTGCTTCTTCACAACTTTATTAGAATTAAGGGGGGGAAAAACTTTGCTCCTATGAATATAATATTAACTTAACATACACAGTTAGCCCAGTTGCAGAACCACAGAATCAACTAGGTTGGA
>WEKY01022497.1:5624-18872 GCA_013390045.1 Picathartes gymnocephalus | reverse complement strand
TAATAATAATAAAAAAAAAGAAAACAGGCTTAGAGAACCTTTAACCTTCATTTAATCTTTTTTTTTATTTGCTAACCCAAACAGGAACTAATCATCGGTGCAAAGGATTAACAGACACAGGAGACCAGATTATACATTTTTAAGTTCTGATTTTGAGTCTTGAGGGAATCCTATAGTGTGGAATTGGATTAACCTTTCTGACACTTTTTATAATAACCCAAAAGCTAGAGTATAAGGCTTATTCCCCTGACAATAAGTATGGCTGCTTTGCTTACTGTGTTGAGTCTATATTCATCTGTGTCTAGATGTATGTTATCAAACAAAAAGTGAACAATAAGGAATACTCAGAGTTTCCAGTGAATACTCATCCTGTCTCTATAAATTAGTCGCAGTATTTGTAAATTATGTCCAGGTACCAAAAGATGTTGGTAGTAGCAATATTGATAGGATTTGAGTGATCTCTCATGCTTTGACAATGAACTTTGTTTAATCAGCTTTGTGACTGACCTACCTGAGTGGATATGGTTGCTTATAAATTTCATTCTTTCTCTTGTGGGTCCAGATTTCCTCACTTTTCCTCAAAGCAAATGGCACTAACTTGTCTGGAACTCATTTTTCAAATATATTCCTGTTCCATTTTAAAAGGTCAAGATACTTCAGAGCAGTTACACTTGCGATGCATCTGAAGTCTGGGACATGAGTTTACATAGCCTGTGTGAAAAGTTACACTCTTCTTATGCTACTTTCATCCATTAACTCAGTAGAACAAAGACGGACAGAAGTAAGATTGAAAACTCTGTTCCCCAATGCAACCAAATTTTGGTGGTGTGATTAAAACTGCTATATACAAAATTTATCCCAGGCATACTTTTCTTTTTCCTTCTGGAAATCCTACCTCGGTGAAAAAGTACAGCAAAACAAGGGGAATTACAGTGTTCCTGAAACCTGGACAAATTTGTCCTAGCTTTCACGCCTGTCACCATCAATCTTTGAGTGCAACCTATCTTGTCCTGAGTGGGAGATATCAAAAAAGCTTGCAAGTAAGCTGCTTATGCTCAGATAGGCAGAGACCATAATTTTCGATTCCTCTCTGCTATAGAAGGTTGCAAAGAGTTGAGAACATAACCCTTTTCTCATTGAGTATTCACCTCCAGTTTAAATCAATATGAACAACTCGTATTTATATGCTCCTTTTTAAAACAGTAACAATCGTGAAGGGAAAGAAAAAAAAGTTTGTAACTGTGTATAATTGTAGCATATTCATATATTTGCACAGCTGAAAAAATCTGATGGGAATTCTGCACAGAGCAGTACTGTAAGTTTTCAAGCTGATTTTTCATATTTAGAGTGTAATTTTTGCTTATGCATGACCAGGATAGAAAAGTTAAGCTCAGCTCTCCCATTAGATCATCTTAGGCATTAATGCAGTTGAAAGCAGAAATATAAATATTTGCCCTAGGGATGGAAAGAGATCCATATGCTGTTTCTCACTCTTTTTCTCTATAATTCATTTGCCATTTGCTTTTCATATTTTCTTAAGTCTCTTACTGCTCTCTGCCTCAAACACAGTTAAGTTTTTTGGGGAGTTTTGTCAAAAATATTGCCTATAAATGCCCCTTGCACGATCACTAATCTGATTTTTGGGCACAGTCAATAGCTTTGATTGAAATAGTTATAGCATCATATGCTAAAGTTTTTCCGCCTTCCACTTCATCTTGCCCACAACAAGTTGTCAGTGCCAGGACTTGATGTATGAGGTAGAAAAAGGCCTACTGAAGGTCTGTATATTACGCATTTATTTTTCCTTGTCACTGTGCCACTTTGCATTGCATTTACTTATTGCTCCATTAACATATTTTCTGGCTTTTTCACACTATTTCTAAATTTTTTCAATTTTTTGGTATGTGGCATTATTTCTCATGTTTGCTAAAGACTGTATTTCTTGTAAGTGGATGGAAAAATAATATAAAAAGAGCTGTGGACCTTCATAACAGTGAAACTAGTATTTCAAACTTTTTTCAGATAGCTCTAATGGTGTAGATAAAGGAAATGGTTACAGGAGAATCACTGACAATTAACTAGACAATGCCTAAAATAATCTTTTCCTTAGTCTCTCAATAGAAGCATAAACATTTCCATATGTATGTTCTAATAAATGCATCTGAAGGAGCTTTATGCTTCCTGGTGAGATTTTATAAATCCACAATCCATAAAAAAATTTAAAATACCTCTTTACACAAAAAGAAGCATTTGGCTCTGTGACATGAAAAAATGCATTCAGGTGACAAAAACCTGTTTATCAGTTTACTTGTGTATGCCATTAATTGCTCAGTGTCTGGTGAAAAGCTGTGATATTAGCCCTGGAAAACCCTTCTCATTCTGAGGCAGACATTTCAAATGACATTTAACAGAATCTCCCAGTACACTTACTAAACATGGCTAAAAAGCATGCTTAGGGTATTAGGTTTCTTTGTGGGTGGAAACAAGAAAAAGTGTTTCATTTTAGTGAACTCTGAAGGAAAGGCTACCTTCTTCTGTCAGAAAGGGGGTAAAATGTACTTAGATTGACATCTTAATGGATAAATTAACTTAAATTAACATCTCTTTCTAGTCCACCATACCTTCCTATAGTGACAGTGTCAAGATAAACCACAGCATTTGCTTCCAAAAGGAGATTCCATCTTCAGGCTGCTCTTGAAGTGACATAGAGACATGTACATGAAAGGTCTGCTAAGATCAGCAACATCCTAACCACAAGTGTTGCATAATGTTATATGTACAAGTTCTAAGTTCGGTGAGTTTTGTTTATAAAATATTTATGAAGAAATGAAAGAAGAAAAAGCACTAGAAGCTTCCAGGTGGAGTTTATGCAGGCAGAACTCCCACTGTTTTCAGTGGGATTTTCCCTGCTTGTGGCCTTATCTAATAGCCATTGATATTAATGGGAGTCATTCCTTTGATTTCAATGGGCTTTGGACCATGGATTTTGGTTCTAATAGGGCCTGGGCTGTATTTAGAAATAGTCAGTCATGTTTCATATAGGAATATATATCCAGCCAAATTTGTTTATCGACTTATTTTCAAATATCGGTCTTCATAATAGCTGCCTATGCTTAAACACACTCTTCAGGTAAGCGAAAGGACTTTTCCCCTCCATCTCTTGTCAATTCTGGGAAAATACAGAAATAAAACACATTAGCATTTGGTAGGTATCTCTTTCTGGAAACTTTTTTTGCTAATTTTCTTTAATTCACTAGAGTTTACATAGAGCTAACTGTAGCAGAGTTCTGTGGGATTTACTGTAGCTTTAATGAATTAGAGACGGATCAAAAAGCTCCTCTGATCTGTTAGATAGTCTACTGACTACTGATTTATAAAGGTTTTCATTCCCTTCTCAACTAATCCACTAAGTTGACTATCCATTTCTAGCAGAATCCAGGTGGATTTCAGTCCATAACAAAGCTATTCTGAACACACCAAAGCATTCAAATACTGTATTAGCTTTTGCCTGAAGAGAAATTAAAGTGAGTCCTCCCAGCCCAACACCAACAACACATTGAATTAATGAAAACCCCACATCAATACTTTGTAGAAATGAAAGATTTTAGGGGTTTTGTTTTGGTTGGGGAGTTTAGAAAAAATTTAAAGTTTTCATACTAATTTGAAATATTTGACTGCATCACCAGCTCTCTTGAGTTAGCCATGAGTAGTGTTTCATGAATATATGAATACCTGATGCATTCAAGATTGCTGAAAAATAAAGTAACTGACATGTGCAAAGCCCTTCTCCAAGAGTCCATGTGACTAGTCTGTATATGCTGCCAGGTGATAATCAGAGTGCAATTCTCATGAAAACCAGCAACCCTCTTCTCTGTGAGGTTCATGGAAAACTGTTAACTGTCGATTACCATTAACTTGAAATGCCAAAGGCACCCGTTGTGTTGTGGCGTGTTAGGAAGCACTTTGTGCTGAAATAAAAATGTGAGCCAGATCCTCGGTCCATTCTGTTTCAGAATTGAGAGCAGTTGAATGCTTGGCATATAAGCCAGGGATATTTTAACAGCCTGTGTCCATAAAATTGCTCAGCATTTGGTCTCAGGTGTCTCTAAGGCAATTTCATTTGCCTTGCAGCATTTAGCCATGCATTAAAAAAAAAAAAAAGCTGCTGCTACTACTGCTACTACTATATTATTATGATTTGGTGGTTAAGTGAGGTTTCTAGTTGTTTGAAAATTATCTTCCCTTATGGGAAATAGGAACAGCTGAGAATAGATATATTTTAAGGAAGAATCTTCTGTCATTACTTCTGGACTTCATTATATGCAATATTTGCTAGTGCTGGACCATCCATGTGCTTAGAAACGTGTAAGAGCTCCTTTCATATATTTTTGTATTTGTATCAAGATGGTAGATTATCGGCCTCACAATATAACAGGCATAATAACACCAGAGAAACTTTGTTCTTCTGAAAAAGAGTGGGTAGGGATTTGTATGCAGTAATAACACCTTTTAAAATATATTTATTTATGGCTTGTTCAAGGCTTTGCTTTCATTATGTAAACAAATCTGTGAGCTTCATTAGTGCTATTAACAGTTCTTGGCTACTCTTTCACCTCGCATAAGGCACAGAAGGATCCTAAAATAGACTCCCCCTTTTCCTGTTAAAGGTGGTATACCGACAAGTTTCTTTCCTCAGATGCTTGCAAGATGTATGGTAGTTTTGAAAAAAAATATTTAAAAGTTTTAATAATTAAGTAAAATAGTGCTGACAGAGTTTATCTCTCTCAAGATGTTCACCAAAAGAGAAGGAACTCTTATACCTCTCTAGCAGATTGAAAGCTGTGCTAAAAATGCTATATAGTGTAGGACTAGGCAAAATGACAGTGTCAACTACTACCCAACAAAGATCAGCTGAGATACAGAACAGAAGTGAAAAAGCAGGCCAGCTGGGACCATAAGAAAATGCTGCCAGTGTGTTCCAGACTTCTCAGTTTGACTGCTAGAGTGGACAAATGAAATGAATACAAATGCTGAGATTTTCTGCTTAGTTCTCAGTAGAAATCCCTATTACAGATGAAAACTCAGCTTATTTTGAGGAAGGCTAGGACTTTGTTTGTATTGGCAGAAGGAGAAATGATTATGTGGGTATGATTCAAATGAGAGTTGACTACTGTGTCTGCAGTTCTCAATGTCAAAAGAGGACAGTGTCATGCAGGTTCATGTTGATAAAAAAGAAAAGAAATTGTAAAATTGGTGGATTTTCCTATTCCCCTAGCTTCATTGGTTTGCAAGGAAAGCAGCATGGGTGATCTGGGAATAACCTTGTTTCAACTAAAATTTTTCCTTCTCTGGGATGGTTCAGGCTTGCACATGATGCAGAAACTGATCCTTAGCCTGCCTGTATTTTAATTTCATCATGTGTAAAGTGCAAATAATAACTGTTTAAAATGTTCTGAGATGAAAGAGGCAGTATAAAGTAAAATACAGGGAAGATATTATACTCGTGTTGTTAATGGAAAAGAAGCTTGTGTAAAGAAGTGGAGAACTTGATTTTCCTTGTAAAAATAATGAATTGAGTGTGTATTAGCAGAAATCAAAAGAGTCTGTGAGTTTTCTTTTATTATTCAGACCTTTCTGGTTACCATCTCCTGTTCACAGCCGTACTAACAGCCTTTTGAAAGGATACAGTGATGGAGCAAATTCACTTTGACAGCTGAAAACCTCTTTTGAATTTGTGAGTCTGACTTCTCTCCACCAAAAATTGTTGAAGTGAAGGAAAGAAATTGATGCTCATTGTGAATTTTGCCCGGTACCTTCTCAGTCTCCTTGATGAATCCCATTATCTGGAAAGCGACCTTTACAGTTCATATCTCTTTTTGCACCTAATGCAGTTATTCTCCATTCCATTATAATGAAAGTATTACATGGATAACTATCAAGCATTATCTTCCAGCAGAGAACTAATTTGGGAAAGAAATTAAGTACTTTAACATGAAACCTGATTTCTCTTTTTTTTTTTTTTTAACCTTGTAGGTACAAGAGTGTTAGTGCTTAGTAAGTTCACAGACACAGTAAATACAGTGAACTACTTATCATAACAGGTATTTTCCATTTTATAATTTATGAGCGGTTGGATCAATTCCTGTCTTGAATTACAGTACTTGGAAGAATAGTTTGTGCTGCTGTCTGAAAATAGACCTATTTGAGTTCTTGGGGTTTATAACTGGAGGTTATATCTATATACACATTTTCCTCAGCTCTGTGCCCCTTGACAAGACATTTCTGAACACTGCTAAAGAAACTAGATCCTGCTGTAATTAATTAACTTTATAACCATTTTATTTTCGGATTGCTTTGAAGTAGCTATGCAGTATCGTGTTATTTGATCCGTAAAGAGCTGTGAGTCAGGCAAAACTTGTGTTGTGCAGGTTTGTGCTATTAGAGCTGCTGAGATTCAATTTGCCTTCAGCTGGTTGGCTTAGGACAGATGAGTCTATATCTTTCTTCCCTTATGATTTACTCCTCTGCGATGGTAATTAATAATGTCCAGTAATTTCTAGGGAGGGATGAGCCATTTTCAATTGATATAAATATGCATGATAGTGCATACACAGAATGACAGTGTCCTACACAGAATGTGCAATTGTCGAATCAGATGACACAAGATCCTCTCATGCTGTGCATGATATAGATCATAATTTGCTGAATAACCATTTTCCCATTCTTTTTCTCCTGGAATAGAGCTTGGAAAAAGGCAAAATAAAACTGTGTCAGATTTCAGCATTTAAGAAGAAAGTCTAATCAATTTTGTCCCCCTTGTGATTTTCCCATCTTAAGCACTTTAAATTGCTAAAATGGTAGCATTATCCACCCAAAAGTTTGGGTTTCTCAGAGAGCGATGAAAGAAGTCAAGAAATAAACGTCAATAGGCAATAAGTCAATGTAGACTCTGCTCTTTTTTTCCTGTAAGCATGGTAAAATAGGTAAGGAAACAAAAATAACAATGGGTCAGATTTAATAGAAATAAACTGAATAGTGTACATAGCCACTCAATAGCAGACCAGGTTGTGCAAGACACTACGTTTGAAAATCTTTATTTCACTATAGTTTGTAAAAGGCAGCAGCATAATCAAATTGGATATACTGACATGCCTGCATGGTAAAAATTCTGAATTTTGCCAGGTTTCTGCTTATTATCTGTTGTAGTGGTTCTTTAGAGAATCACTTCGTTGATGAAGCGTGTTGAATCTTCCAATATGCTGCCATGGCTAATGTGAAAAGCTGGAAAAAAGATTCACCAATCCTTCTGTGAGACTGTCAAACTTTTGCTTCCAGTAACAAAACCATACCAGAGAAGGAGCAACACATCTAGTTGATATTTATAAAGTACCTAAAAATGGTATTTTATGAATTGCAAGGCTGTGTAAGTAATTAAAGCTTTTGGCATTTTGGCAACCAAACCAAGAATTAAAACAAAATGTTTTAAATGTCAAAATGTTCTATTCAATATGAAAGCAAACACTTCATTTGCAGACATTTGGAAAGAAAAAGAAATGAAAGAGTAGTTTTAAAATACTGTTAGAAAATTCAGGATCATTTCTTCTGGAAGGCCTGCCTGTAGTGCTCTTAGCCAGGTTGTTGGAGATCCAAGTTCCTTCTGTCTGAGCAGATTCCACCTCCCCAAAGAATGCCCGAGCAGTCACGCCATTGCATTGTCTATGCCAAGGGTGCTCTCCATCACTCGTTGATCTCTTTGGCATAAACAAAAAACACATGAGATACAGCAATCCTCTCTGAAGTGATATTTTTCCCCACTGAAAAAGCAGGAGGAGAAGAGTGACTGTAAGAGATGTTCTCTGTGGTAAATTATGTCCTGAGAAGGACAGTCACTTCAGGAAGTGGAGACAAGAGCTGAGCGTTACTCCAGCAGCTCAGGCTCCTTTCAGCGCAGTAGGAAATTTGGATCAGATCACCACAGCTCAGCAAAAGGAATGAATTTTGGTAGTGCTTCAGCAGCAAAGATCTAAGCCACTGAACTACTCTGTTGATGAGACAGTACTGTTTTTTCTTCAGGATGCTTGTTTCCCTGGTCATTTCTTTTTCTCAAAACAGGTTGATGAATTTATAAAGATAATGTCTCCAAGATATTTTTGTAGTGCCTAACTGACTCAGCAGAAGAATGAAAAAATTATCTTTTTCTACCACACCAACTTACTAGGGGTCAGAGGAGATCACAGGGCGTTCTGTAGTGCTTGTGTCTTCTGCCTCCACACATGAATTTTGCAGATTCCCCATATTGTTTCCTTAACTTCTTAACAAGGAATGTGGGACAAAGCAGAGGGGGGAACTGCAAGTGCTGTCATCTCTGCAGCCCTTTGCTACATCCTACTGCCTATCACAGGATATGACTTTTCTCCTCACAGAATTAGGTCTACGATGGGAAGAGAATGACAGTTGTTACCTTCGTCCATTCCCACCAGACTTGCATCTCCCCTCTGGTGTGTTGTTACACTCCCAGATTTTTAAAGACAGACAGCAAGAACTATGCAAGCACTATGGGTAGCATAAGAAGAAATGGGAAAGATGCTGTATTTTCCTGTTGGGGCAGAGATTTTTAGACACTTTAAGACATGTATTTCATTGGAGGTAAATTGACCCCTAAGTGTAACTCAGTTACATAAGAAAGGATTAAGATTATCTTTAATTCTCCTCTTAAGTCTAGTTAAGTTTGGTTAGTTCTGGCACATACTTAGCCTTTTGTTCTACTTCATACATAAAATGAAGGAAATTATAGGAAGACAAATATTGGGGTGATTGGAAGAAGACCCTGAAAAGTTCTCTTGCAACTTGTTCTTCCTTCCCAAGCAAAGAATGAAAATTTTGTTTCATAGATATTTTTAGTGGAGCATGGATATTTTTGTTTTCTATGTTCAGTTGACTTCCACATCTTCAAGAACCCTGAATAATTTAATGACACTAAGAATATTTTAAAAATTATCTCTATTCTATATACAACATTTTGTTTCTTTCCATTTTCATTCACTTCCTCATTCTTCTTTTCTTGCCTTTTTATTCTTCAGAGAGAAAACTATTTTTGCAGTCTTCAGGAAGAAATTATCTTCCAATCAATACAAAATGTGCACGTAGAGTCTCCAGCATTTAGTTAGGAGTCAGCTGTTAAGTTCACCTAAGTGCCTACAAGTAGGCTTAGTAGAACTGCTATCTCCTCTGCACTGCTCCCTGCCTTGTTTTCTCCAAAGCAACTCAATCCACTAAGAATAAAGTGTTTGAAAAATATATAAAATAGAGGTTGTCTTGTTGCACCAGTTAATTTTCTCATATTAGCGTATAATAATCTGTGACTCTGTCAATAATTTCTCATACATTTTCTTGATTCTGTGTATTCCTGTCATGGATTGAAAAAGGTAATTTTTTACCCATAAGGAACTTGACTGCTTCCTGCAGATATGAGAGAGCCAATTGGCTGGCTAGTTCTAAGATGGACACTCTAGCCCCTTAAGAAATTAAGTACACCTCTGTGATTCTCCATTTAAGAAAGGAGAAGCCTGAGAATTTCTCTCTTGCTTCTAGCTTCCAAAGAAGTAACAGAGGGCCCGTGCGGCCTGGTAGGGCCGGCCGGGCCTGGGCCGGACCAGGCCCTCTCTGCCTGCTCCGCGGGGCTGGGCCAGGCTGGGCCGGGCAAAGCCCTCAGCTGGGCCAGGCGTGGCAGAGATCCTGCTGCAGCTGAATCCTGGCCTGGCTGCTGAGATCCCAGCCCTTCCTGCCTCCCCCACCTCCCTGAGAAAAGTATGCAGCAACTATGGCTGATGCCCAGTAGAGATCATGTGACTGACAATAACACCCGGGAGAGATCACAACTCTCTCAATGCACAGACGAAACCAATGGGGAGACACCGAGGTCAGTGAAAAGGAGCCGAAACCCAGAGGTAGGATGTTGTGGTAGGTTTTATGGTTTGTTGTTATTCTTTTATGTATTAGTTGGTTAATCCCTGTTTCCCCCAGTTACTTGGTTTCACCCATGTCTATCATACCCTGTTTCTCTACCCCTTACCTGAATTGTATCCATCCCTGAAATGTCAGTCCTTCCCTTCCCCCACCTACCCTCTGGAAAATTCTCCTTTCCCTGTCTCCCTACTGGGATAATTCAAATATGTTCCTCCCCTGTGGTTACCCTATTGGCTTAACAGTTGCCATTTCCTGAGAGATTCCACTCTGGTTATCTTCGAATTGATTCAAAGATTGTACTCTCCCGAGATCCACCCCCCTTCTAGAACCCCTGCACATGGTGCTCGCGGCCCTTTGGTTTTCAGACTCTCCACGAGAATAAACCCTTGTTGGAACCCTGAGCCACAGGTCCTCCTCTGCCTCTCTGTTCTCTGGATTACAATCTCGCTCAGCATTTGCTGCTGTGGGCTAGTGAGCTACTGCCATTTTGGGGACCCTTCTGGGACGTCCACCTTCGGTGTAGCCTTGCTACCGGGCAGCTTGAGCTGCATCAGGAGGAGAAAGAGGAGATACTTTAAGCTGAAATTCTTCTGTAAGNCTTTAAGCTGAAATTCTGCTGTAAGGCCATGGTAATGGACTATGATATTAGTCTATTTCTTGTAACTCATATATACAACTGGGGGGATGCAAGGTTGTAACTGCAGTCTGAGCAAAGGCACTAGTGCTGAAGCAAGCAGATATTAAAATAACTGTGGTAATGGGCAATCATACCACAGATCTCCAGGGATAGGAGAAACCTTGCTTCTAGACTGTGGTAATGGGGAACCATATCACAGAGAGGGAAAAAAGAGAAGATCCTTTGCTTTCCTATCAGAACAGCTCAACTTTAAAATAGTACGCCATGAGACAGAGATGAGCCCTCAAAAGCAGTTGTGGGAAGATCTGTATGTTGAGGGAAGGGAACAGATTTCCTTTTCCGGGCGGCTGATTCGCTGTGATATTGGAGGCAGGAGAGAACTGTGTTCTTGTGGAAAAGTCTCCATGGCGTGACAGGAGAGACTCCCCTCCCAAATGAACTGATAAAAGACCATTTTAAAGGTGGTAAACTGACTGAAAGTCTCAAGTTTTGTCTCTTCATGTTCTTGGTGAGAAGGAGAAATGAGGTGGGGGGAAGAAAAATGTCTGATGGTTTTATGCTGGTTCTTATTACTTATCTTTTAGTTCTGTTAATAAAACTACCTTTAAAGCTTTTAAGGTTTTGAGCCCGCTTTGCTTTTCTCCTAATCCTTATCTCACAGCAGAAAATGAGTAAATAAGTTTAGTGGGTGCACTGGTGTTAGGCCAAAATATTCAGGCCACTACATTAAATTGATGCCCTGTGTGAGGAGGTGAACTGAAACCACTACACTAATTGGTGTTTCTGCCCGATTATTGAACTTAAACTGCTACAATTCCCTTCTCTTCAAAGCTTTCTTTTGCCTTCTCCCCAAAAGGTTTACTTGTACATCCCCCTTTTTTTTTTTTCTTTTTTCTTTTTTTCTGCTCTTAGCAGGAAAGAATTTTACTATCTGTTTCTAATTTGATCCAAATATGGGATATATGAGGTGTTCCAGATTAATTCTGATTTTAATCTATTTTTTCCATTCAAAAAATGAGAGTTCAGCATTGAGTAGTAGCTGAGAAAAAGTTGAGGTATTGAGGTTATTTCATGAAGTCCTACAAAGATTGTACAAACTTGATAAAAATAGGAAAATGTCTTTGTAATGGGAATTAGGTCTGCTACCATGCAAAAAAGGGTATCTGGAGCTATGGCAGTGGCAACATTTTTGTTTGTTTGGTTGGTTGGTTGGTTTGAGTTGTTTTGGTTTGTTTAGCTTTAGGTTTTGGTTTTGTCCCCAGCAATTTGTAAAATCATTTAAAAAAGCAAGTAGCAAACTTTCTCACATATATACCTGCTTTAAGCTACCGCAGATATTGACTGTGATATGAAATTGAAACCTGGTTGAAGTGTTGTTTAATGCACCGTGATACCTTTGAACAGAAGATGATCTGCTACTGTTCTTTTTGTTGCTGATGTAGTTTAATACTTACTAGAAAAGGTTTTTCTATTTTTGTTGTGATAAACCTACTGATGACTTTTCCCTTTCACAAGATCATAGGGAAGTTTCTTAGATGGAGAGAAGTGTTTTAACTCTGTTGTACTTAGTATAAGTGACAACTTGTAGAAACTGAGAAACTGGACCAGTAAATTAATCAGGTTTTCAGAAGAAACAAATAACTAACCCAGAGCTTGGTCAAAAACCTGCCTTTAAAGGATCTTTACAGTTATAAAACTTTCTTAAGGTGGACAAAATGACCCAAAAGTGTTATGAAGCCATCAATTGCACCTGAAATAGACCCTTGAAAAGCAAATGGTTGGAATGAAATGATCTGATAGCTGAGTTATCTAAATGATCCCTAAATGACTTTTAAATGAGGTCTAGGGCTTCTACCTTGGAATCAGAATGAAGGATCTGTTGGATCATTGGGTTACATGAAACAAATTAGAGGGCGCTTTTGCTGGGGTATAATGGTTATTTCTGGCTGTGAGATTGTGTAGATTTTTTACAAAACTGTTTGAACTCAAGGTACCAAACTTGTCATGCACCAGTGACCACCAAAAATGCTATGGCGTTTCAAGTGTAATATATTTAAGGAAAGTTGATGTTGCCCAAGTGCATAGTAGCATATGCCAAGGGGAAAAAAGAATGTTTGATTTTTTGTGCGGAGGAACCTAGAAGGTAAACTAGACAAGATGCAACTGGTAGTATAATACACAGGTGAAATTTGCACTCCCCACTGCAAGGTCTGAAATGTAACATGAGAAAGCTTTTTCTTGTGGCTTTTTTCAAAATCTAGATCAAATAGATACTCTAGTTGCCCAAATTTTTGCTGATATTCTAGTAGGGATCAGCTGTAAAATGAAATTAAACCTGTTTAGGAAGGGAATTCCCTGAATATATTTAAATTTCTTGAATTGGAAGAAGGTACAAAGACTCTGCATCTTCTTCTGCAACAGGGAGAAAAATACTAGAAGTTTGGAAGCCAGTAAAGTATAAATATAACAAGAGACAAAGTAAATATAGAAAAATAGGAAGATATATTGAAACTTACTAGACAAATCCTTCCTCTCCAGCTACCTGAGAAAATGAAATTTTCTGAGGTTTGAAGATCTGTGATGACATAGTGTAGTCACAGAATTTCATATCTGAATTGTCTTGGGGTTTGCTTGCTTGGGCTGGC
>WEKY01022494.1:40787-70643 GCA_013390045.1 Picathartes gymnocephalus | reverse complement strand
CTTTAGTTGCTGGCTGGGGTTAAGACATGAAAGCACCTCACTGATCCATAAGCCTGAAGTAAAGACTTGAAGGCACAAGCCTATTCCATTGCAGAGCCTATCACAAGCAAACCCTTCTCTCTGCTGGTACAAGCCAACATGATGAGGAATCCCCTAAGCTTCCTTTTTCCTTGCACAACATGCACTTGAGTATTCTCTGATCTTTATAAGTCTTGTAATACTTTGTTCCAGGAATGTGCCACCACTCCTGTGACTGTGTTTCCTTTAACTGTACCCCTTATCTAGCCATTTCCTACAACTCACAAATCTGACAGAGATTCAATCACTGCTGCATGATGAGGCCAAAGCAAGCTTACTTATGTACTGCAATCAAAATGCAAATGTGGCAGCACCTTGTCCATTTAGAAGGCTACAGAGTTCAACAGCAGAAGAGTATTTTGTGCATCCTTCCACTTCAAAAATGGGATCAACTGGCACTCTCGCATATAAACCAAAACCTCCAGTTGTCCAACAACCTACTTGCCAATGGCAAGTGCCATAACCAACAGTTTTCAGGGGCTCTTACAGCAATGACAGAACTGTTCTCTTGGCCACTGCAGAACACAGCCAGCACTGCAAGCCTTAACAGAACATGGAATCCAAATCCATCTTCCAGCACTGTCCACTCTCACATCACTATACAGTAAGACAGACTTCGGGCTTTATCTATCCATGTACAGAAAGACTGTTAAAAGTTTTCTTGAAACACAAAGACAACCAAATACAGACCATGCACCCATAATAATGAATACAGAAGAAGTTTTAGTTCCTCAATGATGCCAGAGAGGGAGGCAATACACTCTTAAAACTGCACATAACAAACAGCTTGAGGGATAGCATGGTGAGGTGAGAAGGAGAATCTGATGCTTTACTTACAAGGAATGTATTTCCGCAGTGCCCGCACACCACTCTAGTTCCATCTGGTTGAACTGGCAAGGCAGGTTGAGCTGGCTGCTCTTCTGGAATCAGCATTACTGGACCAAGAGTAATGATGCGTCTACTGTGTTAAGAACATTAGATACACATGTAATTAAGCTAGCAAAAGAGAAGGACGATGCATTCAAGCAATTAGCTCAGTCACTACCAAATAGTTTTACACTTTTAAACCATAATCTACTTCTTAAACAGCTGGTGCACCCAGTTTTGGTCTCTTTCCAAGGTGTTTTCAGTTTTAAAAATATTCTCTCTCCCTATAAAATCAGCCATACAAGCCTAAACCTTATAGAGATCAAAGACTTGCAAGCACATGACAGACATGCTCCTCAGAAAAATGAAAACTTAATACTCAGGCTGAGCAAGCCCAAGAACTCAAATGTACATACCCATGTGAAACATGTAGAAAGAGTAAGGATCTTCCATAACCTAGCTCTCCTTCCCACACTACTGACAATCATGTCAATATAAGAAGCATATCCACATTTGTACAGTGAAACCTCTGTTCAAAGTGAGTAAACTAAAAAAGAAAACCACCTTAGGTTGACTAAATGCAATCAATTTACCTAAAAAGTTTCTAAATATTTGCTTTTATGTTCAATGTGTTTCCAGTTTAATTATACAATTTGTCAGTCCAAAATGACTGTATCCAAATTAACCAACTCAAAACCGAATGAGGATGAGACTTCTTAGAAGGAAAAAAAAGGGGAAAATTAAAGCACTATTTAATTTGCATTGCATCTCTCTCCATCTACAACCGAAATTATATTCTGAATGGCTTTCCCTCAATCTGGAGTCTTCCATTTGAGGCATACTCCCAACTCTCTACTTTCAAAGTACACCAATTTTGCTCAGTTTCTGACAAGAAAAATACATAGACTATCTTAGGGAAACTATATATTATAACTGAACTACCCCATGAAAATTTTTGCACTCTGAGAAATTGTTTGGAATGTTCTGAAGTCCTCCCTAACAGAGCGCTAGTAAAAAAGAGTAATTCCCACAAGTCTCAAACTATGTTTCAAAACCAGAGCAGCCAAAAGACTGGAGACTAGGGCACTTGGTGGGGTAGAGCTCCCCTTCACATATCTACAGACTCAGCCTTCCTCTCCATTTCTCCTGTTAGAGCTGCACCACTTACAATCAAACCCCTCCTACCTCAGTGGAATCTTTAACACCTTAAGCCCAACGGTAAGAACAATCACTACAGTAAGCACAATTGCTTCTTTCATAACAAGTGTGTACATTGAAGCTGAGAGGAGAATGAAAACTCAGCATAACTAAGAAGGAGAACAGGACTGAAGCCAACCTACTGCTCCCTCTCCCATTCCATTCTCAATCCCTACTCTGATCTTAGCACAGTGAGTATCCTGTGTTTACAATAACTAAGTCTCCAAGACATTATGAACCTTAAGTCCCAGAAACAAGAAGTGGACTTTCTTCTGCTGTTCTTTACATTATTTTTGACTTAAGAAGTAGCTAAAATGGGACACAAATCTGAGACTAAAATAAAAAGAAGAAATGTTTTTCCTCTTTAATCGTAAAAAAATATATTCAAAATGGACACTAGCATTACCTGTGTCCACAGCAACTCAGTAACGCTCTGTAAGTGTCCATGCAAAGAGACTGAGGCTTGAACCTCTTTTAGTCTTAAACCTCTTTAGTCTTAAACACTCAACACAAAGACAATAGTTGCTTTAAAGAAACCATCTCAAGGCACTTAAGAGTATTTCATTCTTACCAGTTTGGTCTTGGACAGCCTATTTTCCGAGAAGTATCCTTACAGATAAGGAGACAGTTACATTGACATCTAACATACTTCTTCCCAGAAGGAGGGTTTTTGATTGGCTAAACAAAAAACAAACAAAAAAAAAAACAAAAAAACAAAAAAAAAAACAACAAAAAAAAAACCCCACAACCACCAGAGAACACACATCAGAAGTCATAGCAATTCACTTTTTTTCCACATAACAGGATGACAAAGCAGAACAACTTCAGTGAAAAGTCCTTGCTAACAGAGAAATACACTTCCTCTTACAGAGGAAACTTCAGAGTCAACACAAAATGAGAAGCTTTTTCTTTCTTAAGAAATGAGAATTTCCTTATTAGAACAAACGAATTCTGCAAACTTATGGAAAAAAATTCATCTTTTAGCAATGACAATTCAAGGCTTTGGTTCAGTTATTTTTTAAATGTGAGCTTATATAGTGATACATTAAAAAAAAAAATCAACAAAAAACAACCACCCAAAACCAGTCAAGAACATCAAACAGCCCTTCTTGCCTGGCACAATGGCTTTATTCAACAGTGAAAGGATCAGTCTGTTTCTTGGTCACGAAGACAATACAAAGGCATCACCAAACTGTAATCTTACTTTAAACTGTACTGAAATTATCTACCTTTCTCCAACCTGAGAGTCAAGTTTCAAAGTCCCTTTCATACAGAAAAATGAAGAGGTGCACAATACTTTGTTTGGCTTGAAACATTATACATTGGACAGGAAAGTGACTCTCAGTGGCAGATTCTCTACTCTCTCTTTTTAAGTGGAAAAAAAAAATTCCTGCAGTTTTAAGACTTCCTGGGTTTGGGACATAATTTAAAGTTCTTTTCATATAACAAATATATAATAAATTCATATAATAAATCTAATCCAGTGTTTTTCATACAAATGCTTGCAGTAGCTGTGGAGCTCTGCACTATCACATCCCAAAACTAAAACTGGCAGGAGGTAGAAAATAGACGCAGGAGGCCAAATAGTGAAGACTTGAATTAAGAGGAGAAGAAACAAACAGGCCTGTGATCGCCGGAAAAGAACCCAGGACTTAACATTTCAAAGTTGTTTTGTTCTGTTTGAAGTTAACCAAGTGACTAAATAGTTATTTCAGGAGAAAGGCATTCATCCAGGGGGAGGTGCAGGTTAGGTACTTTGTTTCTCCCACTCTTAGAATAACTCAATTCTACATGGCTCTTCATCCCATCAAAACCAATTTTATCCTTCTTTTCAGGAGAGTAGTTACTGAAATGACATCTTTGCTTTTTGTCCTCCTCAGAAGGAGACATCCTGCACAGCCAGCTTGACCACAAACATTTATTCTAACTGCTTGTGACCATCCCTGTGCCATCATGCCTCAAGCTTGCATGCCAGCCACACTGGCAGTCAGCTGGGCTTACTCGTCCTTGTCCTTAGGGGTGGCAGGAAGGGACCCACCCCAGCCAGGTGAGGACATGAGTTCTATCCCCACACAGAAAGGAAAAACACTAAAAATCCATTTTACCGTAGCTTCATTGCAGACGGTGCACTTAACCACATGTTGGTGTAGCTTGCCATCCAAATTGATCAGAGACTGGCACACGCGGCAGTTTATCACAGGAACATTGCTGGCATCTGGACTTGCAATGGCAGTGTATGGAGGGGGAAGCTCTGCTGCAAGAGACAAGGAAACCTCAGCTGAAAAAACAGGGGATCCTAAAACACTTCCAGCAAGTATAGTTTCTAGCAGTCACAGGCTCAGAAAGAAAAAAAAAACAACACACCTCAAAGTCAGTGTTCAGTATAAACATAGAACAAAACTAAGTTTGCTTTCCCCCTCTCCACAACTTCTGTGTACACAAACAGTTGTAGGTAAAGCAAACCAGCAACACAAACACACAGTAAATCACCCCAGAAATGCGGATCCAACAAAACTCATCTATGTAACTTTATTTCATACGAACTTTTTGCAGTCCTTAGAAAATGCATGGAGAAAAAAAACCACTAAAAAACCCCAAACTTACTACAGATTAGTGGCAACCAGAGACTAGCTTCTGAAGAAAAAGACCCCAAAAAATAAATCAAGAAACAGGTAGGCAGAGTCATAAATAGCATTCACAAATATCTAAAATGACTGAGATACTGACAAGTGTTTATCATATATTAGAAGACACTAGAGGTAACAACACAGAGAAGTCCTGTTAAGAAAACAGGTCTTGGATAGGAAGTGGCATGAAATGCTTCTTTTTTGAGTACAACAGCAAATTTATGTCATCTTGAAGAAAAAAACCTGCAGTCTCAGAGCTTCTGCTTTTAAGGGTTCCAGATATTTTTCTTGTCCAGGAGCCAAAGTACCAATGCACAGGAAAGTCTTTAGTCAGTTTGGAGAGGCTAGCATGAGGAAGGCTTTAGTGGCCTCAGGCCTCCGCAGAAAAACAGACTTCAGACTCCAGCTTTGTCAGTCTTGAGCCCACAACAAAACAGGGAGGAAAGACTGAAGATCCTCTGAGGCTTAAGAATCCATGGAATGAAAATAATTCAACACAGATATCTCTCACAAGCTTATCACCACAATTCTTTGGCATATAATAGCACTGAGTTTTATTTCACTGAGAACTTCAGGGCTTTTCAGGTAAGCAAACACAGAACAGGCATATTTAGAAATTCCTATTTAGCTTTTTAAAATACTAGCAGCTTGAAATGCTCTGCAGCCTTGGGCTTCAATAAATTTTTGAAAAATTACATCCAAGCAGCTAAAAAAAACCTTCAGAGACACAGTGAGAGATCAGCTTACCTCCCATTTACCAACAGCATTGAACAGAGCAGTATCTGCTGGAGGGTGGTGAGGGAAATCACAGGCTACCAAAGCTGACAAGCCTGAGTATTAAGTTTAAGCCTGTAAGAAAGCACTCATCACTCCTTCACTCTGTCTTGAAGTGAATATCATAAGCTGGAGGGATATAAGAAACCCTGTCTGCCCTTCAGATCCAAAAGTCATCACACACCTTTGAAGTGCATGCTGAACAGCCATGCTGCTATCTCTTTTTGCTACTTGGTCTATATATGACCCAGACTTTTGCTTGATTTTAACTCAGAGACACAAGGAAAAAGATGGATACCTTGGGAGTCTCAGAATCATATCCAATATACTTAAATTATTTCAGATGAGAAACAAAATTAACTTATACGCAGCAATACAATTCTGAATTCATGATACTAGCTGATGCTCTATTTCTTGAGGAAGTGAACTTCACACCTTCAGCTCTGATATACTGGTTACAGAAAACAACATCCTTAAGAAACATCAGGTAACAATACTGTTACTTCTGTTTCTGAGGAAATACATTTGGAAAAAATGCAGCACCCAGAAAAAGAAAAATCAAATAACATTATTTTGCAGTACTGTGATACCCTATTTTAAGTAAGGCTGCCACATGCAGCACATGAGACATTACAAGATATTAAAAACCCCAAGACAAAACCCCAACCTACACACTTGGGCAAGTAGAAACAAGCTCAACCTATTAGAGCACTCCAGAAACCAGGTTAGAGATTTGGATGATGGGGACAGCAGTGTCTTAACCACAGTGGCAAAGTCAAGGCTGCTGCAAGGGGGTTTTGGCAGTCACCAGGCTGCTGAACTGCTCCTGCAGAGAGCAGCTGACACTTTCTGGCTAGGGGAACAGGCAGCCAGAAAACAAAAGGCATGTTCGAAAGACTCTCTGTCAAGACACCTCTACAGTTAACTCCCAGCTTTAAGGCTGCTTTTCTGAAAAGCAACAATTGTTTTTTCCAAAAGTTGTTGACATTGTCCTCTCCAATTAAAGTGTGACTTCTTCAATTCTGTCAGCTGGGAACAGGGTGGCTGTACTAAGGCAAGCAATATCTTTAAGGGTACCAGAAAGTAAAGAGACACACAGACACCAACATTTCAGCTTTCCATGATCCTGGAATACTTTCAAAATTGACAACCATATCTTCTAGACATTTATAATTTTCTATACCCTATCTCCAAGTGATAACTCTTAGGAGTTTGAAAGCTGGTTAACCGAGGTGTGTGAGCCCCTACACACAGTGCCAGCCGCTTCTTCAGCCTCATACTGGGGCTGCTTGGCTTCCAGGTAAGCAGCCTCGCTGTTCCTGTCCTGCTGGCTCAGCAAATATCAGACAGCAAGCGAATAATGGCTGCTTTTCAGAGCTGTGCTGCAGCAAAGAACATCTGCTATGGAGCAGAAAGCATGAGGTATCTCGGCACTGAAACCTTCATGCTCAAAGAAAATGTGCATTTTGAAGAGCTCCAAAAAACAAACCAGAAAAAGCCACCAAAATTAAACATAAGGTAAAGTATACTGGGGGAAGGTGAAAAGGAAAAATAAACACATCGTCTCAGAGTTACTTGCTTATTACCCCTTAATAAAAAGGTTTCGAAGCACATTAGCATACTTTGGTATGACTTTTTTTTTTTGACAGTTTAAATTTCAGGCTAACTACAATACCTAAAACCAGTTCATAAAGGTCTCTCATGCTATACATGACTGGGTGGTAGGGAAGCTCCACATACAGACCAAGAGACATTTAATGAGATACTGAATTCCCTGCTGCTGACATACCAGTTTACAGCTATATTATCAATTTTTCTTAAAAACAAACAAAACCAAACCAAATAATAATAATAAAATAAAACTCTGGTAATTAGTTCAGCAAGATTAGCAAAGTGCCCTACCATACAGTACATCTGGCTCCCTCCTCAGCCCTATAGAACAACGATGCAAAGGAAGACATCTCCTTTGCAACCTGAGAAACTCCTTGTGGTGCTTATGCACTTTCCTCTCTTGGTAGTTGACGGGTGGAAACCGTAGAGAACCACTTGCAGCCTATCTAGGTCAAGCAGAAATGAGTTTTGTTTGACCTTAAAAAAATAATTATTTATCATTATCTAAATCGTTATTCATCATGACCTAGGAGGGGGTGGGTAAGGGAAAAAGTTAAGTGACTGATGTCAGAGGGAGGTTGTTAAGAACTAAGAAAGTCTGGAAAAGGCCCAAAAAACCTAAAAGAAAAACAAAAAACCACTGACTAACCATCCTACTACAGGGAACAGAACTGATAGTTTCACCCTTTTTCAGTGGTGTGAAGTTTCTTAAATAGTGTGGCCTGCATCCACACCGAAAAAATTTTTCTTGCTTGCTTCCATCATTAAGAACAAACATTGAGCCATTACCAGGATTCAACCATCCACCAGTTTACACAGGGAAGGGTCATCAGCTGGGTCTCAGCTGCAGCTCAACAAGGGAAGAGAAGGCTACCTTCAAAACATGGTCTCTCTAATTTAAAGTTCAGGACAATATATTGGGCACAGTAAATAATTACTGGGATAAACCTATTAATGTATATTCAGGTGGTAGTTTTGACACAAAGGGCTACTTCCTCCTTCCTCTGCCAGTCCACACTACTCAGGTGATGTTAATCAAGGAAGCTCTGCAGAAGGAGTTTGCTTTGGAAGCAAACCCAATTTTTCCACAAGAATGCTTCTTCCCTCTAAGTCTAGCCTTGTGCTAGAGAGAGAGGTGAAGACTGCCAGTTAGCCAGAAAGGCAGTTTAGCTTGCACAGATCCTTTCCCTAAGGAAAGGCAACAGAGCAAGGGAAGTAGAGCTACTGGGCCTCTGTCACAGCTCTGCAAAATTCTGTTCTGCAGCTTTCTTTCTCAGAGTTTTGCAGAGCAGTTCTGAAGTGCTACCTAGTACATTTGCTTGCAGACTGATCAAACAGGAGATACTCGACATTTAAGAACGCTCTATGTTGGTTCCTCCTCAATTTTGGGAAGGAGCCACTTACCACATCCCACCACAGGTGCCCAACCAGTTACCACAAGTAACAGATGCCCACTGAAGGTACAGGAGGACACAGCTACCAACCGAAAGGAGCATTTAGGGTCCAGCTCATTTCCAGGTCACGAATTTTACCCTGGGGTCAAACAAGAGTCACTAATCTAATGCATTTTCATTACTTTTAATATTTATTAAAAAAAAAAAACAACAAACCACCAAACCAAAACCCAACAGACCGAAATGTATGCAAAAGTAATGGTTACAGGATCAGGATCACTAACACCAAACACCAGAACGTAAACCAAGGTATATATGGATTTTAATTTATTTTTTTTTCGGGGATAATGCCAATACTGAACAAATTGATTGCAAATAAACCCCAAATAAAAAACCAAAGCCTCCAACCTCTGCTGTTTTTTAAGCCAATTTCCTTTGTCCAGTTAAAATCAAAGTAAACAGTCAACACCAGCTACAGGCCTAACTTAAATATATTTTTATATCAAGACAAGAGTACTAGCTTTCCATGAGTTTAAATATTATTCAAAACAGACAAATGCTCACTCATTCTAGTTACATGCATGTCATGGATCTATACAGTTAATAGAAATCACTAAGAAAGGACCAACAGGCTGGAACTACTGTGATAAGAATTGTAATCTTACATTTTAAAGGGTACTGCTAACAAAGCTACTCTAATATTATTTAGTCTTCATTCTTTCAGCTTTCTCTACACTTCAGTTTTTGCTCTAAAATGTTTAACTGGAAAAAAAACCCAAAACAACAACCTAGAAAAAATAACCCCTACTAGTACACTTTGATAACATCCTGACTTATATTTTCTATGCAATTTTTTTTCACGTGCTTATTAAATAGCCAGTATTGATCAACAAGATGATTTTCCTAAGTCTGTGCAAGAAAGATAATACCATGTCATTATGCTACGGCTACAGATTTGTAACCGCAGTATCGGATTTGCTTGAAAAATAAAGCCAAAACTAGCTATGGCCTTGAAACGTGTTTGCAAGGACATCCTGGTGGTTTCGGACTTCAGCTACCACACTGCACTGAGTCCCTTCGTTATTTCAGTGCGACTGCCAGGACAGGCGCTGACCACACCTGGGCACCCCTGGGCTGTGGCACTGCGATGGTCACCGGCGATGGCGACCTGCGCGCTCTGCTCCGCTGGGCCCCTCCCGCAGCTGCCTGTGCCCGGCTGAGCTGATCGCAGCTCCGGATCTTCCACTTAATCCTGCTCCTAATTAATGGGGAAACCCAAGTCCAACAATTACCATACAAGCTGCGGCATGCGAGCGAGTTATAATAAGCAGACCGGTTCGGGCTTGTTCTGCCCCTGCAAACAATTATTTAAATTTCTTTTATTTTTCCTCCTGAGCCGCTCAGGCCGGAGCGCGGCGGGGAGCACGGCCTGTGCCCGGCACGGAGCGGCGTTACCTGTTGTTCCGCACAGGCTCCGGGGCGGGGGCTGCCCCGGCCCCGCCGCCCGCGGCCAGNCGGCGGCCGCCTTACCTCGGGGGCTGCTGTCCGGCAGATAGGGCGGCGCGGTCGGGGTGACATTGCCGGAGCCGGGCGCGGAGAGCAGCGGGGAGCGCTCGTCCACCCCCTCGGCGGCCATGGCTGCGTCGCGGAGGGCCCTGCCCGCTGCCGGGCGCGGGGCTGGGAGGCGGCCGGGCCAGCGGCGCCGGGGAAGGGGAAGGAGCGCAGAGGAAGGGGCTGGGAATGAATGAGAGCGGGGCGGGGAGCAGGGACGGCGGGGCGGGCGCTGGGCCGGCCGGCCCCCCGGCACGGGGTAATGAGCGGGGCAGGCCGGGGGCGGTGTCTTGGAGAGAAACTAACAACCTTCTTTTATAAATAAATTTTTCCACCAAAAAAGTGCGTTTGTTGCGTTGTGTGGGGCTTTTATGGTTTTATTTGTTTGTTCTGTTAAGGTTTTTTTAAGCTCTGTGTTTGGATATTGACATCAGTACCAGAGAAGTGCTATAGTGGATTTAGCTGGAACCAGTCGCATTTTCCAGGACTCTGGGGATGCAGACGGACTGAGGCGGCACTCTCCGAGGTGTGATAGCGGTGGGAACCTTCAAGGCCCTGCTCAACGGGGAAGTCTGTCCCCTGGTGCTACTGAGCTCTCTCAGGACGGAAGGACTAAATTTCCTTCTGCTAGAAAGCCCACGGCACCATCTGGAAGTCTCTGGCGAAGAGGGAAAATAGCCTTCCCTGATTAATTTTTCAGATCATACTGAGATAAAACTGATGTTTGTCCCCCGTGTGTGGTGTCCTGTTGTCCGTCGGTCAGACTGCCAGGCTGCAGTAATAGCAGAAGATAAGCACTTCGTACACAAGTGGACACGGCTGCCAGGCGGCACTGCGATGCGATTAACCAGAACCAAGCCACTCCCTGAAACGACTTGCGTGGAAGTCAGGTATTTTTTGTAAGAACTGCGTAAAGGTGAGATCATGGCCTGAGACTTCACAAGCTGGCCATATTCATTCTCTAATAATACAATTTTAAAAATAAAACAGGATTTCTTGCATTGTGTAGAAAATTTTTTGCGGGAGCTTTTTTTCATATTTGAGTCTAGAAAATCAAACTGTTCTACAGAAACAGATTAATATATTTGAGAGTCTATGAGAAATAATCAAAACATTAAATTAAAAGGGGGCTGATGTGGTTTATTTTTCAAATATTTCAATGATTATTACTTTAATAACTGTAATATGGAATTAATCAACTACTCATTTGGTGCAAAATTGTGCTTTTGAACATTATTATCCTGCAGAAATAAACTCTCAATATGAGTGAGCTCTATTGTGAGGGATAACATGCTACAAGGCAGCTGGTTGTGTTATGCCAGCTGTCTTCATCACGCAAGAAATGCAGTAATTCTATGGCAAACCGCTTTTCTATCAGAAAATGTGGTAACTAACCTGCAAGATGCCTTTTCAGTATAAATTATATTGAGATTTCAGTGCTCAGTCAGCTTCAAAATAACTCTCAAACTCAAATCAATACTTAACAGCTTTTTATTTTTGTGAGGATTTCTAAGGCTCAAGGTGTTTTGTGCCCCAAACTCCTTGATAAGGTACCATGAGGCCAACCTTGGCAGGTCAAATGTAGGTCATAAATATTACCAGTAAGGTTGTATGTTCAGCACATGATTTTGCTATCACATGGCCAATTTTCAACAGAACTGTAGACTTCTTTTTGGAGTCTTGTTGCAGGAACTGGCAGTTGCAACCAGATTTCTTTACTGTTCTTCTTGTATGGGAAAAGACAGAAAAGATTTCATACACTGTTAAAGCTGCCAACTAGGCAGCACTGGTCCATCCTGCTGCAATTACAGCAAATCGTCTGTGTGGGACCTCCTTCTCTGAACTGCTCTTCTGACTTCTAAATCTCAAATTCCCTCGCAGGGACCTTCAGGGAAAGCTGTGTCACAACTCAGTCTGACTGCTCAAGCCTGCACATACAGCTGAGAATTATTGTTATTAAGCATCCCAGCCTGCTGACCTATTCTTGGAAATATGACTGTCATCTAAATAAGTACCCATTTGGGATTAAAAAAATATAAGCATTTCTCTAGCTCCTTGACTTGACTTTTCAGAGTTCTTTAAACCCTAGTCACTTGAGCTGCTATAGTCTAAATAGCAGAAATTAGGTAACAATTCAGTCATCTGCCTCTGCTGTTCAGTATTTCATGTCCATGTGTTCGAAGGTAGTCAAAGGTCTACAGGGCTTTCCAACCCAAACGTTGCAGCCTGATGCACAGATCTACTAGCATTGTCTGCAGTATCCATGGGAAGCTAGATGGTACCTAAATGTGTACCAGGAAACTAGGGGATGCACTTGGCTGGTAACAAGCCTTCCTTGGATGTTAGTCAGGCCCTAAAGGAAAAATTCAAACATCAGATAATGCCAGGCTGCAGACAGTTTAGGCAGTGAGAACTTGCCGCTTTCTTCCTGCTCTTCTTCCTCTGGACACAACTGCCTTATGATACGTGTTTAATTAAACTGCTGTGCAGTTTTCCTTCTGTGAAAATCCTGCCTTCTCTCTGTGTGCCTGAGCTACCCAGAACACACATGATGACTGCAGTTCAGTGTCCTAGCATGAGCGCAGGTGCTTTTCTGCACTGGCTGTCCCCGGGCTCCTTTGACTGGCGAGCCACAGCACGCCCTGTGCACGCCTCAGCCTTCGCTGTGGTACTTGGTTGTGCTGCCAAGGCATCTCTGGGGGTTCCCAGCACTGAAGGCTGAATGATACAGACTATGAATCCAAGCAGGTGCCTCCATGGGAAATGCCTCCTACTGGAAACACACTACTATGCAGCTTTGAAAATGACACAGGCAAATCAACCAACTCTACCTCTGAGAACAGCCCTACAGAAGGTTTCTCAAGGTGTCTTCACCTGTGTCACAGGAGGGAATCACACATGTACCTCTCTGTCCTGCCTCAGTCCTGTTGTTTTGTATAAATTTCTGTACCAAATAAATGAGGGCTGAGCAAGGCAGCAAATTGATTACTGACAAGGCTTACATTTGGCAGAGAGATAAAATGAATAGGATACAACATATTTTCTTCCTCTGTTCTTATTAATGTCCCATGCTTAGAGTGTCTTTTTGAGAAGCTTGGTAATGCTCAAATTTAATTTTTCTTCATTCTAAAATTATAATTATCATTGATTTTTAAATTATTTTCCCTAAATAAAAGAATCCTAACTTTCACATGAGACCAACCAGTGAAAATGTTGAAGCTCACTGTCAAGTGCAAAATATATTTGTGTATCAATATTATAAACAGCTACAACTCTCTGTTAATCTTGCCTCTTTAATAAGTACTAAGTGTAAAAAAAAATCTCAGGGAGTCCGTTTGTATTGTGCAGATTTTTTCTGGTACCATTGTAACTTTCTGTGTTACATTTAGGAAAAAATAACCTCCAATAATAATTTTTTATCTGTCTGTTATTTTTAGTTTCATAATAATGCTTAGAGTCTGAAAGCCTAAACCCATGGTGATAGGAGCTGTTTGAAGACACAGAGAAACACACTGATAGGTCAAAAGACAAAAAAGATAAAAATAAAAATTCAGACAAATTATGAGTTATGCAAATTCCCATAACTTCTCACTTACAGTGTAAGAATTGGGATATGGTCAAGGGACTGTTTGCTAAACCAAGTTTCTTCCTCATGGCAAGTATATGGAATTAAAATAGAAGGAAATGAGTTTATTACTACATTTTCCCAGAGTCACTACATTAGGAGAGGCACAGTAAGCTAACACAAGACCTGGCTTATTTTTTAAAACTAATACAGAGAGGTGCAGAGGAGCAGCATATACAATGCACACAAAATTCTTTCAAGATTTTCATTTACAAAGCTATCCTGTGCTGCAAGATCAAGTCTATGACAAGATAAAATTTTGAAAGACAGGCAAGTCTTTTGAAAATACTTCTCAGTTCTGTCCTTTGTACCATGCCACAACCTAGCGCAGGCTTCCAGCTCCAGATAGGATCGGGACTTGGCATTGATATGCACAGCCATGGGATAATCTCTGGAACAGTTCGGATGCTGAAATGTTTAATTTATTTTTTTTCTTTTAATGTATGTGTCTGTAATTTATTCGCATGCAAAAGTTGTCCTGGTTTGAAGGACAAATATGTGCTCAGGAAGGCAGGAGCCTCCCTCGGAATGGAGAATGTGGACCCCTTCCCTCCGAATTATTGTAATTTTGAAATTAAGGGGCTTTCAGGCGAGGATATAGGAATAGGAATAACAGTTCTTTACTAGTATTTATAATAAAGTGAACAAAAAACCAACACTTATGGTATTAACAACAAAACAGAGACAAGAACCTGGTCCCAGCCCTCTGGGCCTGCAGGCACTTTCCCCTTGGGTGCAGTGATGGTCACAGCCGGCAGGGGGCGCTGTGGCGCGAGCTCCAGCAGACACGGGGCACGGCCGGGAGGGGAAGGGCTGGAGGACAGGCAGGCTTTGCTTCAGGAACGCTCTCGATCCCGGCGCCTCAGCAGGACTCTCGGAAACAGCAAACTGGGACAGTAGGACGTCTCGGTAGGCAGGGGGAGCGGGGCTGCAGCGCAGTGAAACCCAGAGCAGTGCTGATGGAGCCGCGGGGGCAGGGCAGGGGCAGCAGCCCGGCTTGGCAGAAGAAACAGCTCCACGTGAAAAGGGTCCCGCAGCAGCAGCAGCAGCAGAGACTCTTCTCTCCCCCAAAAAGGCAGAGCAGCTTCTCCTGTTCCCCTCCGAAGCGCAGCTTCAGCTCTCCTGGTGCTGCCTTTTATCCGCCCCTCTCCTCTGGGGCTTGGCCACAATCCTTTGTTTTTCCTTAAGTATCCAGTACTTATGCTGCCCCCACCCCTGCCCTTTATCAGCCCCTCTCCTCCAGGGCTTGGCCACAGTTCTTTGTTTTTCTTAAGTTTTCAGTACTTAACAACTCAATTGGGAAAAAATTCTATACAAAAGGAAAGAAAAAAAAGAAAACCTAACCCCCAACAAAAGTATACAGGCACCATGAAAATGGCAACGTCATACAAATTCACATGTATGGGAAAGGGCTTTTTTCTCTGCAGAAATTAGACAGTAGATCTACAGAGCACAGGAATTAAATATGAACCTCTTATCTGCAGGAGAATTTTACCTTTAGTCCCATCAACACTGCTCATCCCCTTACAGTTGTGTGATAAGTCACCCTCCCACTGGCTAAACACAGACAAGGAACATTATGTTATTCAGTGATAACTTAGGAGGCTGACAGCACCTAATGTTGCAGAAAGTGGTGGTTCCTCCAACCCACCCCTTCCCACCTGCAGGGCTATGGAGGCAGGAGAACAGCACACCAGAGCTGCAGGGAAGGGTCATGCTTGCTGCACTGACAGCCTCTCCTGTCGACACCTTCTGGTCCCAAAAGCAACGGGTGACTAGACATGTCTATATTTAGTAACTTTTTATGCCATATATTCTATTCCTGTCACTACAGAATACTCATGCAAATGTATGTAGGGCTGCTGCTGTTACAAAGCTGCAATTTCCTGGACTGCATTAATTTTACTACAGTAGATTATGACAGACAGAAATTATAATGGTAAAGAAGTCTTCATTTGCACAAAGGGAGGCATCTTCTGTTACTTGTAACTGGAATTGCAGTTCTTGTAAAGCTTATTCATGTTATCATCTTCTCCTGACTGCACATCTGTCATTTCTTTTGCAGTATTGGTGGTATTTTAAGTTAATCTTATTTTTAGAACAATGGAGGAATTTTCAGCCTCAATTAAGAAGCAGTTCACACTGGAAAATATAATCCTTATTGGCAAGAAAATTGTTTATGGGTTTTAAATTCCTTTACAGTCCAGCTCCATCTCTATGTGTTACCATAACTGTTAAGCACTTTCTTGATCATCCTGAAGACACCAGCTGCTTTCAAAAATATTTGTTTAATATATTAATCTCCTCTTAATCACATTACATATACTCAAGATTCTTTCCTTTGTTATTTTTCAGAGGTTCCTACCCAATAAGTATTATATTATTTTTAAATATCTATACCATATCTAAATATATAGATCCCTTTCTTCTGTAAAATCATTCCATTTCTTTACTTTTATTTGAATAAACTTTTAATTCCTTTTTTCTACTTTATTTTCTATTATTGAATGGATTAATATTATAGAGATAATTAGGTAGTTTTAAATTTGTTAAACACTTCTAAATATTGGCATCATATACAATTTTAATTTGATCTCTGACTTTTGGTTCTGAGGGGCAGTTTGAGAGAAATTATGAAAATACTGTCCTACACTTTTATTTGAGCTTTTTTTTTTCAGTTTCCAGGGGGGTTACTTTTTAGCCAGAAACACTTCTGAGTCTTTGGTCATGAAATCAAGCAATATCAGGCTCAGTCCCTACCTGGTTAAGATAATTGAAGAAAAGCAGGTAAAGATCTGAAGAAACTTGTGGTGCTTCACTAGACAGCACCTTTTGCTTTGAGGAAGAACAGAGCTGCTGTACCCTCCTGGCACCTGGTGGACACTATAAAGAAGGAAGTTCCAGATGGATGTCAAGGTTATAGCAGCTTTTGATCATGAGCTATCCCATGACACATATCACAAGAATAGCAGCATCTTGGTCAAACTCCAGTTTGGATAATTAAGCTTCTGACTTGAATTCCCTTTGCCATTTCAGTCTCAATGAGCAGCCTTCTTCAATTTAAACTGGAACTCATGTCATGCAACATGTTCATTAAAGTAGAGCTCCATTTCAGGAATGGATGAAGTGATAAACATACAGTTCATGATTTTTCCAGGACAATAAGGAAGAGTAACAAGGCCTGTCACTCTAGTTATTTTATGTGAGTACCAGTCTCTATTTCAGATAAGTAGCATCCTTGATGACAATGCTTAGTGGATTTATGACAACACTGTCATAATGGTACTGCAAAGACTGTTCAACACAGATATGGATGGTGTGGATTAAAGTGGCACAGTGCTCTTTTTAAACTTAGCTGCACTTGTTAACATAGTACACAGAGTGTTTGGGGGAGGAACACAAAGATAATGAGGGGCCAAGAGGGGAAGCTGTATGAGGAGCAGGTGAGGTCCCTTGGTCTGTTCAGCCTGGAGAAGAGGAGACTGAAGGGAGACCTCATTGCACTTACAACTTCCTTGTAAGGGGAAGAGGAGGGGCAGACACTGATCTCTTCTCTCTGGTGATGAGTGACAGGACCCAAGGGAACAGCATCAACGTGTGTCATGGAAGATTTAGGTTACATATTAGGAAAAAGTTCTTCACCCAGAGGGTGGTTGGTCACTGGAAGAGGCTCCCCAGGGAAGTGGTCACAGCACCAAGCCTGATGAAGTTCAAGGAGCATTTAGACAACACTCTCAGGCACTTGGTGTGACTCTTGGTGCAGTTCTGTGCAGGTCCAGGAGCTGGACTTCAATGATCCTTGTGGGTCTCTTCTAACTCAGCATATTCTGTGATTCTATTTTATCAAATATGATCAAGAGCAGCCATACTGAACTGGTGATCTTTGAATCACCAGCAGTTTGGAAGTAAACATTTGAGATCAGACTGGGGGAGTGAAAATCCTGGTGATGGCCTGTCTCCAAGGTAAGCCTTTCTACTGGGAGCTACCAAGAAAGATGTAGCTGCAGAAAGAATGTGCAAATGTCAGAAGTGTGAATGAAATTCTTAAAGAGCACTGGGTGCATTGAGCTCATCTTCACTATGGCTTGGGGTTCTGCAAGGCTTCTGTGAATTAGAAAAGGTCCACATAACCAGATTGGAAAGAAAAGAGTTTGAACAAAATGAGTTTACTCTAGATACTCAGAAATTAAACTGTTTACATGTTTGCAGCTAAATATTTGCTGCACGTGCAGAATCTCTCCAATGGATGCTTTTCATAAAGAAATAGTTTAGTTTTACAGACATGGAGTCTTACTGTGTGCCTCTCCGCATGGAAAGCAAGGGTGGCAACAGATAGTCTAATTACAGACACCAATACAGAAGAATTTGTAATTAACCACAAAACATTGTAGCAATGAGAAGCCAGACAAATTAGAAGCCTAGAGCATCTTCAGCTACTAGAAAGTTGAATTTTCTGCTATAAGAATAGATATAACAGGAATTAAATTTTTTGCCTGTATTTTGCCTTTATCTAGATCTTATCAGTACATAGATTGTAAAGGGAAAAGTAGAAACAAATATTATTCTCCTGTTGATGGAAAAAATGTGGGAATCATAACAATAGTTATTGTGAGCTTCATCAGAAGAGTATTACAGTTTTTTGATACAAAACCCAATATCCTTCTGGGCAAGGTTAAAACAGAGCTACAATTTGCTTATCCTTATCAACTGGTCCGTCTTAAGACTGTCAGGAAAAGATGCAGGTCCTATAACAAGGAGAAAAAATGCAAAATAGTGCAATTAAGGTAGCAAATTAATAGAAAAAAGAACCTTTACCACTACTACAAACAAGTTTCAAGATCCATGGAGCTGAAAAAGGTGCAATGAAATGAGTGTATCTCATGCTATTGCAGTATCTTTAGAAGTAGGTCTCCCAATGAAGAGCAAATAAGTATGGAGTCTGCACATTCTTAGCACATAATGCTTGAAACAGGATTCCTGTGATCTTTTTATCACGGGAAAAGAGATGAGACTTAGTTGCTCCACGGTGTCTCTGCAAATTCTATTTTGATGTGCCTCAGCTTTGTGAGCCACTGACAATTTTTTTTTTGTGATCTTGCTATCAGGTTACTCACTCAAAATATTTTGCTCTCTCCTTGTAGAGCTGGAAGATCTTGTATCGTGCTCCTTTTTAATGTGCATATAGCAGTTTGGATAGATTCCACTTCCCTTATTTCTTGCAAGCAGATATTACCATTCCAGCTCTGCCTTCCTTCCACTACCCCTCCCAGATGACCTGCTGTACCATTTGAGGTCCCTAGTATGCTATCTATTATAGATCACAAAAAACCCCAAATAGCTTCTGTAAGAAATGTATCACATCTATGTTCTTTGATATGTCCTTGTCATTTAACAGCGATCTAAATCTCTGGGCACATTACTGTAACAGTGACAGAGCAATAATTAATACAAGTCTCCAACATATTTTTGAGGAATATATATTGGAAATTGAAGAGTTGGGAGTACAAAGGCACGGGTTTAGGATTTCCACGGAAATGGAAAATTCAGTTCTGTCACAGATTCAAGCTCTAAAAGCAGCTTTCTTTCCTCCTAAAAAAAAGAAAAAAACAAAATGAAACAACCAAAGCAATGGATTCAGAAGGAATAATACCATTTGTTTCTGTAAGCATGACTTGCTAGTAAGTATGGAAAATTATTTTTGTGAACTTCTTAATAAGATAAATGGAAATACACATCAGCTTTGGGGTGTTGTTGCTTTGGATTTGAAGAAACTGTTGGAATTTCTCTTTTCTTCTAGATAACACAATGCAAAGGTATAGAAAGCCCTGGCTGGTTGCTTTTTAATAGGTTCTATCAATCTGGAGATAAAAATTCCTGAAGCAGTTTGAGAGAAGGATGGAATGATGGCTGATGTTAAGTACCAACACTGGTTTGAAATGTTAGAAGTGCTGCTTTTGTACCTAGAGCCCCGTAGTTATAGTGCACAGCTTATTCTTTCTTCATTTACCAAGGGCTGTATCCTTTACATGTTCTGCACTTTTTCAAATAATTCAGTTTTCTCATTTCAAATCAATTGTTGTCTTACTCCATCTCATCCCTCTCCACAATTCAGTTGTAAATCATTCCATGTGAGGAAAGTCTGTTGTCAAACTCAACTACTTAATTTGCTCTTTGTAAATGTTGGAGCTAGTGTGATACTTTTCTTTGGAGTGCATGCAGCAATGTCTCTGCATGTCAATCAAAATATTTGTGGGGCCCACTCACTTTGGGATTGCACTGCAGAATTTTGGATTTTGTCCATCTGTTTTTTAATCACTTTTAACCATTTCATTGCCCCAGTACTCATATTTACAACTCCAAGCCTTACCCTGGTTTACCTCTTCCTTTGTCCTCTTCTCTGGTTTCTCACTCATCTTACCCCAATTTTCTTTTGCAGCCTTGCTTCTTGCCAGAGATATCTCCTAACTCCACCTACATATGATAGGGATCAATGATTTTTTGCCTCCTTCTCTGACTACTCCTAGTCCCATTGTTCATCCCCCAATTTTAGAATTCATAGGATCATAGAATAGTTTGGGTTGGAAAGGACCTTTAAAAGTCATATAGTCCAAGCCCCTGCAATTCGTAGGGACACAGTTCACTAGATCAGATTGCTCAGGGTCTTGCCCAACCTGACCTTGAATGTTTCCAGGGATGGGCCATCTACCACCTCTCTGGGCAACTTGTTTCAGTGTTTTACTACCCTCAAATTCCTCTCCCTTTGTCAAACATGCTTTCTCCAATTACCTCTACAATTTTCTCTGTTGGGTCTAGACATTCCTTCCTCTTGTCAAAGCCATGGTATCTCTCTCCAACAATCATCTCTATAGTTCCTTTCAGAGCACTCAGTAAGAGTTTTCCCTTTCCCTGTGCCAGGGTCACCAGACTCCTTTTCTGAATCTTGTGGTTGTCTTTTCCTTGTCCTTAGGGCACTCAGGCAGATTCCTTTCTTCCCCTGCAAGGGTACCCAGCAGATGAGAGCACTAGAGGTGGTCTCCAGTGCCCAGCCCTATGGAGAGTACTGGCAGTCCAGGGCTGGGATTAGAGGATGGGTCTAGATTGGTACTTAATCCCTGGCCAGCAGTTTGTCTGACACAAACAAATATTTTTCATTTAGCTGTGACAGTGATGGAAAGAATTATGTATGCTAGAAATGATGGAGAGACTTCTGTATGCTGAAAAGTTATACAAAGGTATAACTGTATTTTATTGATATAACTGTCCTGTTACTCATTTTAGCAGTTTAAGGAGTATCTAGGATTTGGCTTGTCTTTTCTTTCATTATCATGAGATATGGGAAGATTACCTGGCAAAAAAAAATGTCTGCTTAACATGTGACACTCTCTTTCCTTGTTTTACAACAATAAGATGAGCCATAGTTGGCAACTCCACAGTGTAGAAAGTAAATAAAGAACACAGTGAAAACAAAAGAGCATAGTGAAAATGACAAGGCGTTTAGCAGAGCCTGGATTATTGGCCAAGATTCTTTCCAGGACTACACCAGCAAAATGTGATGACGTCCAGAGCTAACCCTGTGAAACCTGACTGATAGTGTCTGCTGAATGCATTAAGGAATTGTACTTACATACTGGAAATCCCAAAAGTCCAATTTTAAATATTTTTCCCTCCTGAAGAGCAGTGTGAAGAGCCGCAGCTTGGCTTTTTCTTTCTGCTTATTCTTTCTGAGCATCTAGAATGCATTCAAGTCACCTCTTGTCAAAGATAACGTATCAGTCATGTAGCCAAGAAAACTGCTTAAAAATCCAGACTCGTGGGTTTTTGTGAAATCTCACCATTCTAGCTTGCTAAAATTTAAGAAATCCAAACACTGCAAAGCTCACAATACATCCGCTGAGGCTGGTGAAAATGTGCTAGCACTAACTGACACATTTCTCAAAAGCAATCTTCACAGAAATCAAGGACATTTCCAGGTAATAGCCACAGTTTATCCCAGCATAAGTAAGACAACTGTGAGTGAGTGACCCTGAATCTATTTGCATTAACAGAAACCTAAGATTTTTTTACAGCTTCTGGTTTTACAAATAGAAAAGATAAATACATTGGTCTTTGTAAAGTCAAAAATATCAAATCCAGAAATAAGCCCCACTATTTTGTTTAACTGATAAGTGACTCATTACAGATTTTAAGTGATTTTATATGCATTAGGTCCTGACTCTTGTGAGATTTGTGTTGAAAAATTACTACAGAAGTTCTACATATGAGGGATCTCAGCTGCAGATGTCCTGCTGTGAAATTCTAATAGCACTGTTTCCAGCAAACATAAACAAACAATAGGAAAATCTCAGCTAGTTAATTTACTGATATAAGTGAACTTTCAGACAGGATGTAGCACATAGAGATTTTAGAAGCCTAACAGCACTTGCCATATTGAGCTTTATGTTCTGTGGAGGCTTTATTGCAAGGTCACGTATACTCCTTCATTCATGGAGACTAATTACAAATCTTACTGCCAGCCAATTTTAGGGCATAAAGAAAAACAGTTTAACTACTTTTGCCTCAGTATCTGGGCTCAGGTGACTCAGACTCACTGATTATATAGCACGTAAATCAGAAAACTCTCAACAAAACCTTAGCGAAACAACAGAGCCATTCCAACAGTTTCATGTATAGCTGTAACCAGCCTATAATTCACTTTATGCTCTGCAAGAAACATCTTGTAGATAATAGAGGGGAATGAGATACAAGCTGACTTAAAAGCAGTAAGATAGCTCCTTTGCTTGACCAGTGTTTTATATCATTTAGCTGAGTAAGATTTGGATAGTCTTTACTATCATGTCATGAAAACTGTCTGCCAAACAGCTTATTGGCTTTGAAATTGAAGAAATAAAAATCAAGATTTTTCTAGAATGACAGAAGTAGTGGGGGTCCCACCCCAGCTTACTTACGAATGAACAAACAACCTTCCTGATGTTCAGATATTACTAAATACTGTGACTCCACTGGGAGAATGATACTAGAAAGAATGTCAAAATGCAGTACTTTAAATAGCCATGCATGCTTTCCTCCCCAGAAAACAAGTAGGAAAGAAAGCGAACACAGCAGCTGGTTAATTCACTGTCCAAGTCAGCTGATATCACAGGTATGAAGTTATTGACTTCAGAGACTAACTTGACAATATTGAGTTGCATTGCAAAGGTACCCCTTAATTCTGACAGTTCCAATTTTGTCAGTGTATAATACAGACTGTGCTTAGTACAGAGCATCTTACAGCTATCATTGTTTTCAATGGGACGCTCAAGTTCCTACAGAATGAAGTCATAAATTTTAATACCATAAAGGGCCATTATGGTAATCCAGTCAGACTGCTTTGAATTCTGAAAGTCAGTAAATGTTGCTTGCATGAAGCCTGTAACTTAGATGTGAGCTAACACATATCCATAGGAAGTATTTCAGTCTTGATTTAAAGACCTGTGAGACAGCAAACCTATCAGATCCTAAATAAAGTGCTTCACAGTTGGTTACCTCAGATTTCAGTTCTCTTTTTTTTTTCCTTTCAACTTCTAACCATTATGTTTCATTATGACCTTATCTGTTCAACCACCCTTTCTACTCAGGAACTAGATAAGCTGAGCTTACAAGCAGGAAGGCTCAAACTAGGTGTAAGACTATCAGAGAGGAAAACCAGAATTTCCTGGGGGGGGGGAAATGCTGATGAGCTGATAAGATGGCAGATTAAGAGGCCCCTGAGGAACCAGGGATCCTGGTGCAAGCAGGCAGGGAGCAGGCAGGAACAGGGAGGGCCCCTGGAGCAGGGGCAGGCACAGGCAGTGAGAGAAGGTGGCACACATGCCACCCTGGCAGTCTCACAGAGATGTCTTGACTGCAGGTCCCCATGATGGCAGTTTCCCTAAATTCAGATGTTTTTTCCTTTTATAAGAGGATTTCTATCAGCCAGCAGCCTTTGGTCTCCACCCCCTAGGCCATACTCACACTTGGTGATACCAGAGAGTGTCATTTTCTCAGGTCTCAGCAAACGCCTCCTCCTGCTGCTTGGTTGATCCTCTCTAGCTCAGCAGCTGCTTCCCTTTGACAGGCTCAAAGCAGTCATCTCCATAACTTGTGATGTGGCTTTTTTCAAGCAGTAGTTTCATATCAGATAGTTTATAATGTTGTCCTCTGTTTTCAGTATTTTCAAGGCCGTTGCTGTTATCCCACAATAAACTCCAGTTCCTAACAGCTGTCTTGGCACAAAGCTCCAATTCCCAGGACAGGCTCTCACCACAGGCTGATAACAAGCACCACAGGCCAGAACTGCGGCATTGAGCCTGTGGCCTGCTGCTAAGGATGGAAGGGCTCTTGTTAATAGCTTTTATTCCAGGATTCATGGCAGCAGAGGAAACTCATCGTTAGCTGGCTGTCCAGCATGACCTGTCCAGCATTTATGGTACCACTGTTCTTCAACATGTACTCATACTTGGTGTGCGCTGAAATCCCCATTCCTGTGTAAATTTGAGTTCAGCTGTATCAAGTGTTGTTCAAATGAGGCTACCTTTAATCAACCTACCTTCATCAACTCAGCACTTTCCATTTGGTGACTTGAGGTATTTATTTGGTTGTTGGTATTTATTCTATATTCTTTTGGGTTACTGCTAAAGATATGGCAGAAGCCTAGACTAAAAGCAGTGGTCACTTCACTGGATCCCTGTAGTGACTACCCTTTGACTGGGGATAGTTCTGCTGGAGGGAAGGAACCTCTGCTACTTTTTTTCTGAAAGATTTAACACTGTAGTCCCCTAAAACACTGGAGAGCTCAGCCTGTTTGAAGGACAGAGTGTGTCATATGTCTGAACAACTAATTACAGTGTCCTGTATGGTAAAAAGAGGATTTTAAAAAAAATTTTCTGTGATTTCTAGTGTTCTGAAAAAAACCCAGAAATGTAGAAGGTTATATGTTAAGGAAATTCTCCCATCTGACCATTCTGGTTGCAATCTGGGAGTCCCACTTGCACCACTACAGATTTTGATTGCTGGGACAGAAGTCCCTTTGCAGCAAGTAGATCCAGTGACCTGACAGGACTGACTCCCTGCACACCCCACATTCAGACTTAAGTTTCCCTCATCAGCTTGACCCCAGGTTTCCCGTAGCAGAGTCCCAAGTGTTGCTTTAAGTAATTTAATTGTGGTGCAGCAGGTTACAGAGCTGGGTGCCTCTGGGGAAGGACACCCAATGAAGAGATCACTGGGGTTTTATACTCTCACAGTCTGTGCACTCGTGCTTCAAGCACCTCTTGGTCCAATGGAGTCTTCTCGTTGTTCACTGGGTCCTGCAGAGTCTCTGGGTGACTGACCGTCCCTGCCTGGCTGGTGCTGCAGGTCCATGTGCCCTTGGTTAGGCAATCGGTCAGTGCTCCTTCAAGGCTTGGTGCTTGTGCTTCCAGCCATCCAGGGCACAGTGAGCACATCACACACCAAGCAATCTGAACTGGGTGTATTCCTCAACAGTCCTCCTGCTAATATACTGAAAGGAAAAAGACAGAACTTTTGAGGCATTTAACCACTGCCCTAACATACAACATTATTACAAGTAACAAACACAACAAAATTAAGGCTACCAAGATTGGCAGAGCGCAGGGTACAAATTCATGGATTGCTGTGCACAAATACTCAAATGATTACAAATACAAAATCACCAGGGATTCTCAGAAGTCTTTTACTTATCCACTGATTGACCACTCACTCTTCCTTTGATGTGAGAACAGTATATCGAGTTTTCCTTACCTAAAACTTAAACAGCAAAACTTTAAACAGCAAAATAAGGATATAGTAGGAAAGTATATGGCTTTTTCATTTTGGTGCTAACTTGGATTTTCTAGAGAATACCTTAATTAAAACTTCACTTCCAGGCTATATATTATATACCTGTATTTCAGATGGCATGTGCTGATACCATTGAGCATACTCTTTTCTGCTCTTATATGCTCTTTTTGCATCTATAAAACATACTGTGTCAACAGTACAGTTTGAAGGCAAACAAAGGTTGACTTCCTTCATCTATTGGGATGCTGAAAAAGCCAGATGTTAAATTATTTACAATAAAATAGCCATCTTGAAGTGGTATTTGCAAAAGTATAGTCAAGGGGCCTGGCACCACTGGGTGAGGAGTCACTGCATGTTGGTTAATTGTCCACAAATCCTGCACAAGTACTCAGGGTCTTCATCTAACCTGTTCTGGTTTACAGGCAATATAGGAGTGTTATATGCTTTAAAATTCCTTTGTCTAAGTATTGGTCTATCCGGTTTTGGATACTTTTCCCAGCTTCCAGAGGAATACGATACTGTCTCACAGAGGGCACGTCTGCCTTGGTTTTAATGCACACGGGCTGTGCTAAAACCAACAGTCCCCCATCTGTAGTGATCTTACCCCCGAATTCTGATAATGCAGCTTTCAATATCTCTAGTATCTTCTGTTCATCACACTCAGTGCCATTATTAAATCCATTCCTTCTGGTGACAAATGCAATTCTGAATCTAAGGCCTGTAGAAGGTCTCTCCCTAACAAGCACACTGGGGAATCTTCTACTAACACAAATCTTCCCTGTACACTCTTATTTCCTATCATTGCTACTACAGGTTTACTTATATTTTTCCCTGCCCAGTGGCTCCATGTATGAATACATTTTATGTTACTGACCCTCTTGGGGCAAAGTTTAAGAGGGATAATGTGACTCCTGTATCTACCAGAAGTTCAACAATGACACCCACTCCCCACATACTATATGTCCCTGTTGATCTAGGTGTTCTCCACAAATCGTGTATTTCTAATTGTATGGTTCCCTCAAATTCACTAGAATTGCTGGCCTCTCGTCACTGTGACAATCTATCCTCGCACAATTACTCCCCCACTTGGTTGGAAAGGCCGTTCTCTTTGCCTATGTCCTAAATTTCCACAATACTAACACTGCACTTAGATATTCCTTCTCTCTCTCTTTCTGCTTTCTGGTTTAGGTCCACTAATTGTATTTGGTCTTCCTCTCTTTCATTTTCTCCCTTGGAGATTTCCTGTCAAGGCAATAGCCATCAGATTCTCTACTTTCTCCAATTTCCTTTTCTCCTCTACTTGCTCTGCCCTCTGTTTTTTCTTTCACCCATCATACATGAATACTGCCACATGTGAATTTTCTGTAGTTTTACTCCCTGCCACACAGACATATGCTCCTTAAAATACTTTTGACTGTCTGGTGCTGCCTGTCCTACAAAGCCACTAACTGCAAGTGCACCATTAAAGTTTTGTAAAGCCATTCCCCCATATTCTAGCAGAACCTGTTGGAGGCAGGTCCAAAAACCTCTAGGATATTCGTCCATTCTCTGTCTACATTCCATTACTTTAGTCCAGTTAACCCTTCATTTCCCATGATAATATTGCTTCAACCAAGTTTTGAACTCTTGTCTGACATACAGGCCTGTCCTCTGCAAGTATTATCATTCCAGTTCGGGTCATTCACTGGCCAGGGGTTCCTGTTTCCTTCTGCTTGCTGTGCCAGTTCTGCATTGCTATTAGTTATTTTTTCCCTTTCACCTGGCCAGAATAGTGCTTTCAAAAGCACCTGCATGTCCCCCCAGCTTGGGTCATGCCGAGTCCATATGTTACAGCTGAGCATATTTCTTGCTATGTTCTCTCAGCCTTGGCATCTCATTTCCCTATAATGCCAAATGGGACTCCGCGGGTGTTTGGAGAGCGCTTGGAGTAGCCCCCCAGGAGGAAAGTGAGATGGCGTTGAAGGGGTATTTAAAGGACAGCGCGGTGCCGAGGCAGAAACAGCACCGGGATTCCTGCTTTGGACATTAATCCCCGTGATCCGGCAGAGCGGTGCCGATGCAGGCAGAGCGCCAGGGTTCCTGCCTTGGGGCTCAGCCACCGCCAGTGTCACCGTCGATTCAGCTTCCTTCTGCTGACTTCTCATCCGTGCACAGCTGTTCCAAACATAACAAGAATGCATTTTCCAGATATTACCGCAGGAAAGTTAATTTGTGTAGCTCAAAAAGTGCCTTGTGATGGCCATTGTTCTGCCAAGTTACCGCAACAGGTTACAGCCGGCCAATGCTCCTGGCGCAATGTTACTGCCTGCTCTTTGAATAACAGCAGTCCCAGGTGTGCTGTTGACCTTTAAATGATTTAAACGTGGTGCAGCGACTTATCGAGCTGGGTGCCTCTGGGGAAGGACCCTCCCAAAAAAGACCACTGGGTTTCATTCCCTCCTCAGTCTGTGCACCCGCACATCACACAGCTCTTGGTCCAGTGGCGAGTTTTGGTCTGGGGTCTCCTCGCTGTTCGTCAGGGCCTGCAGAGCCATGCGGGGACTGCCAGGTGTGGTTTTTTTAAGGCATTTTAAATTGAAAAACCTGTTTAGGGGCTCCTGCTGCCCCTTGGCTGGTGTTGCTGGTTCCCAAAGGGCCCTTGCCCATTCACAGCTCGTTGCCTGGGTCCCCAGCCACTTTCCCCAGCCAGGGCACAGTGAGATATCTGCAAGGGATATTTTTTAAATGGTATAAACCAGTCTTCTGTCTTTAAATATACAGCATATTCAAGAATATGTACTAAATGTCGTAATATTCATATATTGATACATGTGTGGACAAATATATGCCGTAGACAAACTGATACAGAGCACATTTATGTTAGTCAAACCAAATCCAACACGGATTTGTCCCTGTTCTGGATTAGCAGAATATTTACAAGGCCACCCTCGTACTTTCCAGTGCCACACTGTTTTCCTAGCTAAAAGCCAATTGACCCCCTTCTCTTTTCCTAGCTGATCTGTGATGCCTTTTATTCTAACAAGATGGAAATAACAGGTGCAAGTAAAAGAAAATTATATTATCAGGTATGGACATATGAATCTGAACATTACTTACATTTCAACATAATTTTAAAGGGGATCTAAAATAATTAGTGGTTCTATACAGCAAGAGAGTTTGATATATCATGTTATGATTCTGTTTTAGACTCGTGTCCTTTCTTTACACTTGACACTGTACTTCATAGAATCTCAGAATTGTCTAGGTAGGGAAAGATGTTTATGATGTCCAACTGTTAACCCAGCACTGCCAAGTCCATCACCAAATCATGTCTCTAAGAAACATATTTACTGTTTTTTAAATATCTCCAGGGAGGTATTCTTGTAGACATTCTGTTCATAAATATATAAAACGAGTAACAGCAATGACCTCAACAGTTAAGGACAAACGCACTGTTCCATTAGTATTTTTTGCTCAGTCTGAGAAATTTTAAGTGCCATTAAAATATTAACTTTTATAGGCTATATTTTGCCTATATCAACTGAATGTTCCACAAAATAGTGTTGGTGCCTGCACCGCACAGAAAAGCATCTCACTACGCAACAATTTGTAGTCCTCGCTTTGAGGTGCTGATTTGACCCCAAACACGAAGTCTGGCTTTTTACTGTAATAAAAATGTTACACTTTCTGAGGAGTAATTTCACAATGGTGAGGAGACACAAACACTGCAACTTAGAAAATCATGAGCCTTTCTGGTGTTTTTGAGCTTCATGAGAAAAACTGGCACACGCAGCACACTGCGTATTTTGCACAGAAATGAACAGGTGAAATAATTTTTTTTTTCCTTAATGTGATAAATTGCGTAAAACCCCTAACCGATTCCTTTCTCACCTCCCTGTTTAATAGGATCTACCTCTAGTTGAGCTAAACGTATCGCTTTTTCCTAGTGCAGACTCGTCCACGGGAGTCCTTTACCGGGACCTTACGGCAGGAGCGAGCAGCCCCCCAGATACCAGCGGGCAGAAACGCTGACAGCCCGCGAACAAACCAAGCGCTTCCTTTCCGTACCACGGCCGGAGGCCAGGGCGGCGGGACCAGGCGCGGGGGCCGGGCCGCTCCAGCCCCTCACGCTGCGGCTGAGGCGGCGCCGGGCGGGGCGGTGCTGGCGGAAGCGCGGCGAGCTCCCGCCTCTCGCCGGGGTCGGGGGTCAGCCGCGCCCGCCGGCTCCGGGCGCCCATGGAGGGCTCGGGGGACGAGGAGCCGGGGCCCGAGGGGCCGCTGCAGCAGCTGGTGAAGCGGCAGCGCAAGGAGGAGCGGGGGCGCCAGGGTGAGCGGC
>WEKY01022494.1:0-40701 GCA_013390045.1 Picathartes gymnocephalus | reverse complement strand
GGCAGCGCGAGTGGCTCGGAGGAGCGGGAGGGACGGCGGCGGCTGTGGGGGAGGAGGGAGCAGCCCGGGCAGTGCCCTCCCGGGGGGACGAGGACGGCGGTAGCGGAATGCCGCGTGCGGGCAGCGGTGTGGCAGCCGGGTGTGCTGCCGGGGACAGCGCTGGTCCTGCGGGCGACCTGCGGAGCTCGCCCTGCCGTGGCCTTGGGAGCCGGCGGTGCCCGGGAGCTGTGACTTAATGCTGGGCCATTGGCGTGATGTTCGCGTTTTGTTACTTCAGTTTTAAGTTAAAGAAGGTGTGGTTTTTTTAAGTCATTTTAAATTGAAAAACCTGTCTAGGGGCTCCTGCTGCCCAGCCTGTTACGTTTCTTTATTCAAAGTGCAGTTGACCTGAACCGAATTTTCATGTCCGGTCCAGCCATAATGAAGAATCTTTAGTAAAAGACCTGTGTGGTCTTACAGTGCTTTATATGAACTTGTAACACTTTACGCCATTTGACCTACCCTATTACAATATACTAATATAATTAAGTAGGTCTGATAGATGGATTCTGTTGAGTTTCCTAGTTGTTATAACATTTTTAAGACTTTCTCATAGCTTGTATATTGATACGGCCTTTTCCTTGTTTTTCTTTTTTGATACATAATGAAATAGGCCCATCTGCAACCTTTTAACGGAGGGTTAAAGAAGAAACGAATCAGGTTGCATACGGTCGCTAAATCTATAGGAACTTACTGTTTTGAGATGCCTGTTCTTCCCTCAGATTTGGTTGAAATTGAAGAGGGGTGGGATTCAAGCATTGTCATAGGTGGCTGGGGCACATGGCGCATTGATCGGGAGAGGCTGAGGAACAGAGGGTTTTTTACACCTAGAGAAGGTGAGAATGGTAGTCCTCCACTACCAAATGGTGGGAGGGGTATGCACAAGGCAGAGCCCCATTCTTCCCAGTTGGGAGAGGCGGGTGACTTATAGGTACATGTTTGCCTACTAGAAAATTACATTCCTGGTATGTGCATTGATAACTGTTTACCAGAGAGCAAAACTGTTTGGAAGAAATAACACAAAGTGCATCTCAACCTCTGAAAATTAAACACCTTCTGCAGTTGATGGTACTTGTCTCCACACACACCCCCTTTCCACCACCTATGCTCTCCGCTGTGTATTTGTGTGTGCCTTTTATGTTCTGGATACCCTTCTCCTCTGTTATGTTAATTTTAATGAACAAAGCTGCTTTTCTGTCATACTCAGCTTATTCATCTGTTGGGCTGAATACTTAATATAAATCTCTCAGTATGAGCATTCTTCCTGCCTCCCTTTGAAAAGTTTCATTATCATTGCTATCATCCTCATCTCAGTTATGTCAGTCAGTGGTGAAGGACAGGAAAATGTACGGGTGATGAATAGCAAGCAGGGTGTTAAATAATTGTTGCTGTAACCCTAAAACAGTGAATACAGAAGTGACAGAGGTAACTGGGAGTGTTCATTTAAGAATACATGAGAAGAAAAGACTATGGGGGAATCTGATTGTAGTTTCCACTGTGTAATGGATGGAGCCAGACTCATCAAAGTATAGAGACTGAACTAGAGACATGGGCTGAAGGGTAACAAGAAAAATCTTCATGGGAAGAATAAGGGAAAATATTTTCATAGCAAGAATCATTAAATATTGGTAAAAGTTTCCCAGAAATGTTGAAGAATGCTCATCCCTGGAGACTGCACAGTGACCTGAATAAATTTTGAGTGCCCCTGAATTAACATAACCTGATGTAGTTTTGAATTCAGCCCCACTTTAAGCAGGAGGTAGAACTAGGTAACCTCTGGACACTGTTCTAACCAAACTATTCTGTGATTTTAGAAATGAAGCATTGACTTATGACCTAGAAATACTTAGGGACTTTAATCAAGTAAAATTTTTTGGTTTTTTGTTTTTGAACACCCATTTTGCTTTTAGAAACTTTGTCTTGAGGATGAGTAAACTCAGTTTTTAATTTTAATATGCTGCTTGTGTAATTAAAAATTTGCATGCCATTCCTGTGAGATTTGAGATTTCAGTGCCCACAGAATCTTTTTGAAGGCAACAGGCCAAGATCTGCTGCACTGATGAAGTTCATAAATATTTTTATTAGTAACCTGGCATAAGTTTTGCTCTTCTTCAGAGAAAGAAGAAAAGAAAAGGCAGCTTGCATCTTTTAAGAAAAAATATAGCCACTTGGAAAATGTGAGGATTAGAACCAACAGTCTTGCAGCTAAACTGTTATACTGGTTTGTTGGTGTTTGTAAATTAGTTTTTCTGTGTGACTTGCAGTCATTTTCTGCAATGACCATAGAGTATCAATATATTTAGAAATAATGTTTTATTACACTGCTTCTCTAACAGCAAAAATTCAAGGCATGAAAAATGCTGTTCCCAAGAATGATAAGAAGAGACGAAAACAGCTGGCAGATGAAGTTGCCAAACTAGAGGCAGAACTTGAACAGAAGCACAAGGAGGAGTTAAAGCAGCTGAAGGAAGCCTCACCTGAACAGAATAAGGTCGGTGCCCTAATTTCAGCTGAAGTTGTACAGGTACAATTTGTGTTAGGGCTTTTTTAACTTTTAAAAATTATGATGAAATAACACTTCAAAGTAGTTATCCTTTTCTTCACAGTATTAGTAACTTTTCAGCTTAGGAAAGCTTTAGCTGTTAGAGTAAATGGGCAGTACTAGAAGGAACATGTAACAGTAGGGGATTTTTGTTGTTGAACACTGTTGAGAGAGTGGTTTGGTTGCTTTAAGAATCACTGTAAAAGATTTAAAGCAGGTTTAATATAAATTTTCAAAAGCATGACAAAATTTGATGGCAAAATTTGCTCTTGTTACTGAATCCACGGATGAGGCTCTACAACGAAAATCATTACACAAAAGCCAAGCTGTAACAGAAATTAAGTGTAGCATAGGGGGAAAGATGTACCACCACAAATAGTATTTAGTGTTGCCTTTAAGGCTACATGAGTACCTCAGTTATGCTAGAGAATTATTTTTTTGAGTTACCATTATATTGCCACTCTGGTTATCTTATGTGGACTACTCAAATATTGATGACCTTCAGCAGGTGTTTGACTCATCCAGTGTGTTTTGTCTTGCAATTTTGTCAACAATGTGACTGATTTTTTTTGTATAGCTCATACAGTTACTGAGTTAGGTTTGTCATTTTTCTTGAGAAGTTTCAGCTCTCTGTCTTTTTCAACTGCTGGTTATGCTTTGATATAGAGGGTGGACCCTTCTGCTTTAATTTTCACAGAACTTGCTAGTGGCTGTTTGGATACCTCAGTGACATGATGAGGAAAGCTTTTCCTTTCAGCCAGTAAGCAGTGTTCACACTCCAGTATGTAAGAGAACATACAGCTTAAATTTGAGATGCACAGTTCATAACTCTGTTGAGACTGCCGAAAAGTAACGAAATGCAAGACAGGAGTTTGGGATGTGAAATGCTTTGATGGATTCTGTGCTATGCACAGGTCTTTGCAGTTGAACTTCATAAAAATACCCTGGCAGAGAACTTTAAACTGTTTTAGAAGATGCATATCTTAGTTATTGTTTATACTAATAAGAACATTTAACTCTTCTTTTTTTTCTTTTTAGACAGATTCCATAGCTGATGGGGTTGCAAATTTAGAGCTTGAACGAGTACAGCAGCAGATGCAGCACCCTCGAATATCAAAAGCACAGAAGAGGCGGGTATGACTCCACGTTAAACATTTTACAAATAACTAGTTGACATTATGTTCAAATAAACTTAACAGTAATAGCCAAAGTTAAACAATTTTGCAGGGGACATTACCTGGGTAATTCTGTATTGTACCTAGTGGGTGCCTTGAAAATGTGTTAAACTGCTGCCTGGAAGTATGTAAGGATTTTATAAATAGTTGTACCCTTCTACCCTCAGCCATGAGCCCAGAATTAGAATAGGTCAGGAAATGGGAGCCAGAGAAAAAGAAATTATGTAAAGCAAGTGACTTTTGAAAGACTTTCACTAAAAATATTAAAGAAGTAATTGAATTAAGATACTATGTGGAAAATATGCAACTGGTAGAACTTAACACATTTAAAGAAAGAGCATCAGTACTGAAGAAATTCTTTTAAAATACTGAGTTGTTAAGAAACTCTACCTTGTGTCCTGTCTGTTAGGCTTAGATCTGGTTAAACATCAGATGTTGTGATGAATTAACATTCTTATTGTACCTGCATGAGTATTTGGTCAGAACCAGGGGAACACTGCTTTATTGCATATTTCATCCCCTGTTACACGATAGCCACAAACATGTTAAAAGGATGTTCATAATTCATGGCACCATGTCTAGGCAAACCAGGAACTCTGGTCTAGTTTTCCTATATTCTGATTGCCTAAACCAGCCTGGTTTTGAATTGTGGTGAATTTTAAGTGAAATGGAAAGATCATTCTCTGTACTGCTTCCTTTTTTACTTGCTTATTTACTTTGGCTCTTGCTCCCTTGTTAACTTCAACATGAACTTACAAAACATTCTACGAAAGTAATTTTTTCTGTATTATTACATCCCTACTAATATTCTCTACATGCCTTCTTCTCCATCCTTTAGGTTAGGAGCAGTCTTTTATGATGTAGAGTACCTGTCCTGAGGGAGTTTCAGTTTCATGGCATGAGCTCCATTATGCAATCATATGCTTGAGTGGTAAATCCCACATTTCTTATGAAAGAGTGGTATTTTCTGATGTTTAATTAGAATTCCCATACTTGAGTGTTGAAATAGGTGATCATGAAGAAAGAACTATGATTAATGGCCTTTGTATGAGTGTTGTACAGTGTTATTTTGCATGTTGATATAATTAAGATTTCTCTTGTCATATAATTTCGGATGTGGGGTCAGAGGCAGTTAGGATATATTGATCACTTAGCATTTGCTAGAGTTTGGGTTTAGGAGGTCTCTAATGGGTAGTACTGATTCAGACAAATATTTCGTAGGTAAGAATGTACTGAGGAAGCATCGGAAGAGTTAGAAGCAAGCACTAAGCCAAGAACTGTACAGGTATATTCTAAATTTTCACGTTTGATGTAATTTGTGTGTGTTTTTAATCTAAGGAGAAAAAAGCTGCTTTGGAGAAAGAAAGAGAAGAAAGAATAGCTGAAGCTGAGATACAAAATTTAACAGGTGCTAGACATCTTGAAAGTCAGAAACTTGCCTCCCTGTTGGCAGCAAGGCACTTAGAGATTAAACAAATTCCTTCAGATGGCCATTGCATGTACAGAGCTATTGAAGATCAGCTCAAGGATCACCAAAATTCCTGGACTGTTGCAACTTTGAGGAATCAAACAGCAAAGTATATGCAAAGTCACTTTGATGACTTCCTGCCTTTTCTTACAAACCCAAATACTGGGGATATGTATAGCAGAGGTAAGACTTGTAGCGTATGAGATTTTAAAAACTATTATAACTGCTGCTGATAAATCTCAGTCTAAGTTACAGCTGAGTTGAGACTTTTATGGTGTTTGTAACTTTATTCCATGACTGTATTCCATGGAACTGAGAATTATGATCTGCTATGAAACTTGGTACACCTGGATCTCTGTAATTAATATATTTTTTTAATTAATCGAGGCAACTTTATTCCCCATTAAAAAACAAAACAGAACTTGCTGGTTGCTCGATGATGTAAACTCATTCTGGGATGTGATTTGGTATTATAAACAGTTTGTGTACCAGTTAGGGGTAATTTTTTTTTGTCAAGTTTTACATTGGTGTTTTCAAAGTACACAGGAAAGCTGTTAAAAATGAGTGTGAAATTCAAGAAAATCTATTTTATAATAGTTTGAATAGATGCATTTTCTTATTCTACCTTGTTTTTTCACTGCAAGGTATTTTGCAACAGTTTTTTACAAATAGACTAAAAAAAATATAAAGAGCTTTGGTGTGGAGCAATGCTGTAGACTGAGTGAAAACGGAGTTTGTGTACCTGTTATTTGAGTGATACATGATTTACTCATTATTCCTGGAACACCACAAAAATGACTGTGTAAATTTCCTTAACTTAATGCTACATTTATTTAATAGGCATTGCTGTGGATTTCATGTGGTCACTGGGTGCTATGTTTCCCATGCTGACAGAGATTATTGTCACAGGATAAATGTGTCCCAGGAGAATACTGAATAAAATTCTGCACAGCAACAGAGAATTGTGCTTTTCTGTTATAAAGGAAATATATGAAAAGTCATTCTGAGCAGTCTTCAGAAAATCTGAAGATTCTTCTTTCTCAAAATCTGTAAGGCTGAAAAGCTTGAGGGTTTGAAATTTACAAATTATAAACTTGGTTTCTGTTGAACATGATCTGAAAAGATTTTATTTAGCTATTTGCAAAGGAACTATTGAGAATAAATACTTCAGAGATTAAAAACAAGGTAGCTAATTTGGAAATTTTAAAAAACCCCAGCCAGCTGTTTAACTATATGCAGTTGCAAGATTTTTAAGGTATACCTGACACCTGGATAATACAAGCATTAGATATACTACTTGCTGTCACATTCTTTTCTAAAGTTTCTAAACATCCTCTGAAACTTAACAGGAAGAAAACCGTATGCAGTTTCATGTTTGTTGTTACCTGTTGTTCTCAGAATGGAAAATTCAAAGCGTTAACTGTACTTCTTTTTATAATATTTTTTTATCCATCTCTTCACTCTGAAATTTTCTTTTTAAAACAGAATGAGCTTGGGTTTTTTTTGACAATGTTCCTCTCTGCTTTTCTTCAGTGAACATACATATTTTCCTTTATAATGTGTGTACTTTTTTGGCTCTAGTTTCTCACTGCACAATCAGTGTTTTTCCTTGGTTGCTTGTTCTCAAACAAGACAAGTACTAAAAGTTGTCTTTTCTTTCCCTGCAGAGGAATTTGAGAAGTACTGTGATGATATAGCAAATACACCTGCATGGGGTGGTCAGCTGGAAGTAAGTATTGTATTGATAATTTTTATTTGTGAAATTCTGAAGTGGGTGAATATACCTTAAAAAAAGGGCTTCTTTAGAAAGAATACCTAAAGGCATAAGGGAACATAGTCAAAAATAGCTTATTAGGAACTTTTTTTTGTGGTTATATGTTGTTTTCCCAAAATAGTAGCTTTTCTCATGATGCCCCACTGTTCTATTTGACAGCATGCAAGTTAAGTGAATTCATTTGGTATAAATATGATTAGAAAGACTGACACTGAGTGGGGGAAGACTTAGTAGCAAAGATGCCTAGAACAGCGTACTGTTAGGTTGTTGTCATGTAAACGAGAACTTGAGCTTCAAAAAATACATATTTATTTTAGTTTGTCTTATTTTTTATGAAAGAACATTTAGCAAATTAATGAAACTAGCCTAGTGTTGTATCCTCTAAACAATGATTAGTTTAAAGCAGTCTGTTTTCAACTAAAGTTTTAAAAGTTAAAATAATTTTGCTTATTTTAATAAAGTTTTTCTGAAAATATTTCCGATGTTATGCTTGAACTGTATGCTAAAGTTAAATGCCTAGGCTTCCTGTCTCCTGCCTACATTGTATTTAATCCTGTTACTAAATTGTTTTTGCCTTAAAGCTAAGGGCTTTGTCACACATTTTGCAAACACCTATTGAAGTAGTGCAAATGGATTCTCCTCCCATTATTGTTGGTGAAGAATATTCAGGCAAACCAATAACACTTGTGTAAGTATGTAATTTTATCACTTAAATTTAGTGCACTTATTTCTGTAACAGAGGGTTCAGCTTTGATTCTCACCTGCTCTTTTATTTTCTGTTACGTAACTTATGTTAAAACACTGCTTGAATAATGATATTACAGGTCAGAAATTGTTTGTGATTGACACCCTTACTTTGGAGAAATTGTAATTAGACAAAGTCTGACATGTATCAGTCACTGATTTAGAGAATGCTGCAAGGCCATTTTACCTGTTAAATAATTACAAAATAATAATGACATTGATACAAGATGGAGGAAACTTTTTTCCCTCTTCAGAGTATATGTCAAACTGTGCCTGGAAGTCACCAGAATTAAAAATTCTCTTTATTAATACTCTTCTATGTAATGATCCTATATATTTTTGTTGCTAAAACTTGTCTTTATTTAAATTGTCTTCCAGTGCTGTTACTGTTTGGCATGATGTATACTTTCTGTTAAATTGAACACTATTTCTGTAACTTTTCTTTTAGGTATATGAGGCATGCCTATGGATTAGGAGAACATTACAATTCTGTAAAAGTTCTAACAGACACTGCTACAGAAAACAGCAGCTAGCATATAAAAGTTGTCCATTCACATGGATAACAGTTGCATCATGATGTGTTGGGCTCCAGGAAATTCCCAGTAAGACTGAAAAGTAGATGGAATGGATTATAAATTTAAAAAAAAAAAAAAAAAAGACCTGCATGGTTTGACTATAAATCAGAAATAGCTCTTGATTTAAAACAAAACCAAACCAAAACCACACAACAATATTTTGAACTTGTTGGTATTAATTATATTTAGAAGAACTTCTGTAAAATGGTGGCTGTGTAGATCGGGTTTTTTTCAATAGAGCTTCCTCCCATGCTGCAGGGAAAATACGAAGTAGTAAAAAATTGTTTTGGTTAATCTGCGTTTCTGCTCAAGAATTAAGGTTATCTGAAGGCTCCTGTTCCATTATTTCTATCAGATTTTCAAGATAATGGAAGAGTTCAGGCATTTGAAATAACCTATGGTATTTTGGTTGATGGAATATCCTCTACAGTGTTTTGTAGTCCTATCGGGATCTAGTTTTAACAGTGTAATATTTATCCCCTTGTTTATTTGGGCAAAGAAGATCTGAAGGCAAATCCAGCAGTGGAATATCCTACTTGGCTGAAGGAATTGCACAATTTTTAAAGACTTCCATGTAAGATTTTTACCAAGGTTTGAAGTAGGGTTTTTTTTTTTTGCAGTTGACAGTAGGAATTCAGCTCTTGTGCAGGAGGAGCATTTTCATTTATAACTGTACATTATAATGTCAGTGCAAGTTAACTGCACTGTTCATTCTCCATAGTTTTTCAGTTGTGCATTTCGGTGAATCAGAAATGTTACAGAGCTCCTCAATGTCCTTGCTTCAGGTTGTGAAACTCATCTGAACTCATAATTTATGGATCTGCTTATCTAAGCACTTTGTTACCTAAAGTGTGATGTTTTATAATGCTTAAAACAGCACACAGCTGTAGAAATAACCACCTTGGGTTTTGTCAGTAACTAAAGGTGATCTGGAAAAGAATTAAGTTTATTTTAATTGGTTCTTATGATGCACAGGGACTTGAAAGGTTCTAATATGGGTTGACGTTTTACATTACAAATGTAGATTGTTGTCTGTAAATGTGACTTCAAAACTAAGAGCCTGCTGAAACCAAAGTTGTAATGCAAATGTTTTTTAACAAGAGAAGTGATTTTTAAATTTTTTATTTTAAGCCTTAGTCAATAAAATAATTGTCTGTATTTTACTGCTGCTGAGTTGGTTTGGAGAAAAGCAGTTCATGAAAAGATTAATCACCTTTGCCCTGGTTTGAGGATTATGACCTAACAGTACATATCTTGTTCGGTAAAGCTAGCCTGCAGACTTAGATTCCTGGAACTTAGAAAAATCTGCTCTTACTTAAGAGGGAGATAAGTGATCACTTTATGGGTCAGATTATGTCTGATTTAAAGCACTTTGAGAGAGGGGGGGGTGAAAAAAAAATCAGATAATTATAGCAAGGGTTTTTGAACAAGCAGTTTTTTAGGCTGGTGCTTGCCAGGAAAACAAAGTATTAACCAGATCAGGAGTTTCTACATTCTTATGTATCTATTATAGTATAACAAATATAGCTGGCTTATATACCAAACCAGCTGATTTACTGTAAAATTTGGTTTGCTACCTTGATTGTATAAAATGATGGTTTTAATTTCAAACAAAAAAGAGGATACAACAGCATGGAAAAAATACTTCTATTCATAATACCATTACAAATTTCACTAAAAATAATGAGTACTCTTCTCTGCATTGCTTAGAATTGATGAGATAAAAAATGCACATGCTGCATTTTATAGATACGCAGTTCTTTGGTTTATTTGGGTTTCAGTTTTGTTTGAGTAACTGAGAGAGAAAAGATGCCAGAATCGGGGGACACCTGTACCAAGAGTTTGTCGTGTTGAAGATGTTTACAGTTTGTATAAAGTTAAATAATTTAATATAGTGAGTGAAAGATCGTTACTCATGCTGTATGGGACTTGCCGAAAAGTAATAAATTGGTTTATTTGTGAAAAATCTTGTTGTGGTCAGTTTTATTTTGTACTCAAATAGTTCACTTACTTCCCAGTATGAATAAGCTTATCCTTTTAAGTTTTAGTATTCTAGTGTAATATGAATTCTCAAACAACTGATTGTATTCAGGTAGACAGAGCTTCACTCCATATGAAATCAAGTTGTTTCTGAACAAATTTATCCTCAGCATTTTACCAGTTAAACTTGAGCTCTTCTAAAAAAGTGTATTTGAAAATACTGTTGAACTTCCCCATGCATTAAAAGGATGAAGTGAAACTGACAGGGGGTCTTCTCACAATTAAGCTTTTAACTTTGTCAGATTACATTTTCCTCTGCAGAATAACACTATTTACTTTGAGTGTGTATTTCAGTAGCTTTCCCTGCTTTTATCTGTAATTCGGTTTCTTCAGCCTCTATTTCTTTTGAGAACTGTTGGCTGGTGTTTTTGCAAGATTAATTGAGATTAGTTGCCAGTAGGAATGCTCACATGAACAGGAGGGTAGCTGTCTAGTGGTCTGCAATAAATTGTGTACGATATTCTGAAAGGGAAGAACGTATTTGTTGTTGAAAGCAGTGGTTACGTGTGGTGCTTAGGGCTTCTTGTCCCCTTCACTTACTCTGCACCAATCTCTACTCTCCTGTCCAGTTGTGTGGGCTGCAGGCAGGCCCAGAAAGGGGATGGAAGGTGAGTGGCAGCCAGAGGGAATGCAGGCCTGTCATAATTTATTTAAGTAGTAAAAGAATTAATTTAATAATTTATTACTTAAATAGTAAATTGAATTAGTTCAAGGAGTTTTTAAAAGAAAGGATTTGTATAAAATGCAATGAAGCAGTGATGTCCCTTATGCACATTTGTACAATTCTCATAACTTCTTATATTTATGTATATTAAAATATTCCACCAAAGTTAAATAAGAACTTTTTTTATGTTGAGAGTGGCAGAGCACTGGAACAGGCTACCCAGAGAGGTCATGGAGTCTCCTCCTCTGGAGACATTCAAAACCCGCCTGATTCCTGTGTAACCTGCTCTGGGTGACCCTGCCTTGGTGGGGTGGTTGGACTGGATGATCTCCAGAAGTCCAGTCCAATCCTGTGATTCTGTAAAACACAGTGAAGAGGGAAGTTGTTTCACAACCACTTGCTTTGAGGCAAAATTGTCAGTAGGAGCACTTTTTGCCTCCTCTCCATGCTCTATTCTTCTCCCCTTTTTAACGGGCAATTCAACAGGGGCTGTGATAGGCTTCAGGAAAAAAAGGCAGTGCTGAAATTTTAGGTGTATGCAGAACATATCCCCTCTGCTCCTACTATGACTCAAGAAGTAAGATGTGCTGTCAGCAGTGTGACTGTACCTCTGCTGCCTGTGGGATGGTGGCTTCCCTTCTGCTAAGTGTAACATTGTTATAAATTGTTATAAATAAAAACCGTGAGAATTACTGGAGATAAATGCACGGGCATGAGAGTCGGATGGCGTTGGAAGGCCACTCCCTCTGGCAGTGTGGGATGTGGATTTTACTCAGTTCCTCCTTCAGCAGCACTGGTTGCCTTGCAGCTTTTAGATTCAGTGATGTGATAGTGACTGAATGAAGGCAGGCAGCGTCTCTTGTAGGCAATGCCGGCGGTCGCAGTGCACACAAACGGAGGTGTGTTCAGGGCACTCCTGCTCAGCCCCTGCAGAGCTGTGCCGGGTTAACGGAGCCCTGCTCAGCCCCTGCAGAGCTGTGCCGGGTTAGCGGAGCCCTGCTCAGCCCCTGCAGAGCTGTGCCGGGTTAGCGGAGCCCTGCTCAGCCCCTGCAGAGCTATGCCGGGGTAACGGAGCCCTGCTCAGCCCCTGCAGAGCTGTGCCGGGTTAGCGGAGCCCTGCTCAGCCCCTGCAGAGCTGTGCCGGGTTAGCGGAGCCCTGCTCAGCCCCTGCAGAGCTGTGCCGGATTAGTGGAATCTGCAGGGGTGCAGCCACCATCCTGCCAAAGGATCCAGTGATGAATGACCAAAGATGGCCTGAAAGCTTTGGTGAGTGTGGACAGAATGTCCCATCTGCATCATCTGGGTGCTTTGGGCTGTCATCTGTCACATGGAATGTCATGGAATTGTTGCAAGTACAACTTTCTATTTTCAGTCCTTGAAACACAGCCTGCCTCCCTGTGTCTCCCAGCAGATCTCCTGGGATGTATTTATGAATGACAAGCAGCCTGTGTTTATTCCTTCATCTATAGGAAGTTAAGCAGACTTAAAAATAGGATCTGAAACACAGAAGGCATTTTCTGTACTTTCCTTGGCTCCAGTGAGAATGCTAACCCACCAATTCCTTTGTTTTGAGCAACTAATAAAAGCAACAGATGGGTTATGATCAATCACTAGAGACATATGATAGATGGACTTTGGAATGCAACTAAAATCCTTAACAATTTCCTCTGTATGCTAGAAACAGTTATATCATAAAAAGAACTTCTCACACACAAAAATATTTGGTAAAATTCAGAACAAATTGATGTAGTCTCTGTTGAAGATTAAATAAATACATCACAGTGTTAATTGAAAAGCTCTATCCTCTTTACATGTTAGAAAAATTGGAGTGCATAAACTTATATAGTAAGCAGATTAAAAAATATTCCTAGGAGCTATATTTTCTGCAAAGCCTCCCTGCACTTCATCAGTTCTGCAAATATTTTGTCATGATATATGAAGGAGTTAGACACATTAAGGGTCTGATGATGCTGTGTTTGTCCAGAAATAAAAATCTTCCAAGTGTGAGTAATCCTGTTTTATTTTTTTATTGCTCTTTTTTTTTTTTCTTTTGAAGGATAGTGTTATGAAAACATTTGAGCAAGATCTCTTATTTGAAATTATTACTTAAATCATAAAGATGCACTTTAACAATTGCATTCTGGAAGGTATTTGAATAATCTTCTAAGGATGTGGAGATTTTAAACTAATAATTCTTCACATATACATATATATATGTATCCTCTATCCTCTAAAATCAAGATATGAGTAAAACCTCAATAGTACAAATGTGCAATAGTTTGTTATTAAATCCTAATAAGGCTCCACTGACTGGAGAAAGAGTGAGGGACATCTGATGAAGAACCATTTTTCTTTTAGCTGTTTGCAGAATGTAGGAGCACAAAAAAGCCAAAAACAGAATGAGGAAAGTAGTTGTGAACTGGGGATGCTCACGTGAAATGCATGAAATTACTCGGTGTTGAGGAATATTCCAGGTGCTGGTGCTGGGTGTGCTGCACATTGTGCCCTGGCTGGCGGGATGTGACTGCAGCCCCAGGCAAAGAGCTATGAGTGTCCTTTTACACTTCACGTGCTTTTCAACAGTTGCTCCACATTCACCAGCCACCTCCAACATTCAGGGTTTGGTGAACTCCCTGAGAGAGAGAATGTTCTGTAGGTTCACTGGCAGCTACATTGCGTGTTCTTCACTGGTTGGTGGAATGAGAGACTGTGTCAGCGTGTTTTAAAAACTTGATTTTAATCTCTGGTATATTTATCAGTATTAGACATATTGTGCTTAATGTTGCTGATTCCATTGCAGTGCTTGCTGTTTGCTTGATCTGCTGCTTGCGTGTGTTATCCATCTGCTTCTGAACATTGTATCAGATCTTCTGCAAACAACTGAAGAATTAGAGTCGACTTGGAGATTTTTGAGAAAAACTACAGGGGACAAGGAGCTGGAGAATGTAATGCAAGAATGCTTTAAAACCAAGTTGAAAAACTGCTGTTCAGTAAAAAACAATGAAGAAATTGTTAAGGAAAATTATTCTGCTGATCTTCTAAACCTTTACATTTTATATTGTACATTTTAGTTGTGACAATCAAGTAAAAATGTTGTTTATTTTAAAAAGAGGAGAAGCTGGATGTCACATCTCTGATAGAATCTGCAAAACCTGAGTACTTGCTGTCACTTCTAAAAGAACCTTAGCTTTCCCCATCTCAACAAGTGATGTTCCCCCTCTTGTGAAGGACGCGTTACAAAAACTATGATAAGGGTCTTTTTCTAGCTAGACCATTTGGGCATTCTGTTATTTTTCATGAAACTTTCTGGTGCTGTCATAATTGTCCACATAATCACTATGTCCTACTTGTGCCTGGCTGAGAGCCTTCTGTCTACTACTCTTGCCACAGATATCACTGAAAATAAAAAGAAATGTGAAATAGCTTGTGTGGATACAGACTCTTTAGAATGGACAGTGGGAAGGTGAGGAGGAGAGGGTTAGCTTAGTGTTTGTCTGTGGTCAGGTGATGGATCTGTTCACAGCTTATGGCTCAGGAGCAGAGGGGTGACCTAAGTGGCCTTGTTCCAGTGGGTCCCTGTTACACACCAACAGACATATTTCATATTTTTATTAAACTTACTAATAGTGTGGGCATTTTGCACAGTTTGAGCTCCCTGGCCAACTCCAGAGCCTTAATCTAAAAATAAGGCAAAGCAGAATAAATTTGAAAACTTTTGCTTAGTAAATACATTTGATTATGAAATCTTAGTAAATCCTGTGTCTGAAGTTCTGTATCTTTTCTCTGCAAGACTTCTTTATGCATTTGAAGAAGAAAACACAAGACAGGCTATTTCTACAACATAAGAAAGCAAGTCTCAGTAGAGGATTTCTGGTAGTCTTGCTTCACACAGTGTATGGTACACATCACAATGATGCATGTACCATCAAAGTTTGTCTGACACACAAACTAAGCTATTATTACCTTCACAGAGTGGCCTTTCCCAAACTCATTAAAAATGTTACATGAGTATTGAAATAGCCTTTATAAATTTCAAATGTATTGATATGCAACAGTTTGCAGTCAGAGGACATTAAAAAAATAATTTTACTTAGTCCTATCCCTGGCAGTGTTCAAGGCTGGATTGGATGGAGCTCTGAGCAACCTGGTCTGGTACAAGGTGTCCCTGCCCATGGCAGTGGGGTTGGAACAAAGTGATATTTAAGGTCCCTTCCAACCCAAACCATTCTGTGATTCTATGATCATTTCAAAGACTGAAACCAAATATGCATTTTAATAATGGGGGAAAAAATCCAATCCTATACTGTGCACTGTAAAAATAGATGAGAACTACTGACTATTATACTAGAATCTAAGTAAACAGGCCAAGAAGAGAGTGAACTGGTAAAGGCATAAAGCTTATTTTTTTATTTATTAAAGCAATGTACATATTAATTATATATTGTTGAGAATAAACTCTCAGTAAATTTTAATTGAAGAGCCCTAAAAATTATAAAAGTAACTTCACTTCTAATTCACAAACATTTCCTTTTGAAGTATTGAAGTGAGAGAGTAGATAATCCATAACTATACCGAGTAATTCAAATGATATATTAAATTTTGAAACTAGGATTCTGCATGTTGCTCACATGTACATGGACATACAAAAAATATATAGACATGTAAAACATGTTCTACACATTTGGTACTTTCTTCAGTTCATTTTCTAAAGTAAATCAATAGTTAAACAAATTTCTGATGTCAGGGCTGAATGTATCACTGGCACACAATGCACATGACATTTTGTTCATTCAGTTAATGGCTTCAAGGATAGTTGGTTTAACCAAGTATTACTGGCACACAATACACATGACATTCTGTTCATTCAATTAATAGGTTCAAGGATAGTTTAACCAAGTATTTGAAGAACCATACACCAAGATTAAAGATATGTATTGAATAACTTTTTATCTCTTAAGTATAGTAACCTGTTCTTATAATGGCATAAATCAAAAAGCAAGGTGGTGGTTGTGGGGTGGGAATATGGGTTTCAAAGCTGGGAAAAAGTTCTTGAGGCAGTTATCAGTGGCCTCAATAAAACGTTTTAAAACTGAGCAAGTACCTTGCAATAGTTGGTTTACAGAATATCAAAATTTAATCACACTTTTCTAAATGCAGTGCAAAACAAAGGAGTAAACACAAAGCATGATTTTCATAGAATATTTTAGTTTTAAAGGGATCTCTGGTGATCCTTCAGACTGACATCCAGCTCACAGCAGCACTAGTTTCAGATAGGGCAAATTATTTTTTCATTTTATGAGCATCATCTTGTATGTAGGAAAAAAGGGAGGGAAGGCAACTGAGAACTCTGCAGACACAGTCAGAAGAGAAGTGCATGTTCTGTGTGTTTGCTTCAGGCTGCAGGTGCCTTGTTTCTGTGTCCATGCCAAAGAGGCCACTTCAGAAATGTTTTATCTGAAGGTTTCCCCAGTTTGAGCTGGGTTTTCCAGCTTCTTCAGGCTCAGTCTCCTAGGTCATAGTGAGGGAGATGTTTGCTTGGGGTTTTCTGATCACTTTGATTGATAGAGCCAGCTGTCAGACTAGAACAGATTTAAAGGTATTTCTGCTTATTCAGCTGGTTTACAATACTGGTGTGTTGTATCCAGTCGAATTAACTCACCTGATGCTTATTCCTTTAGACAAGTCTTTCGTTCCTTCCTTATAATTAACTCTGCCTTACTCATATGAGCTGTCATGCTTAGTGCTTTTCAATAAATAATTTTATTGGAAAAGAGCTGAAGAGTTGCAGAGACTGTAATCTCCTTCTGCTGGGTACTATTTGAGTTACTGAAGAATTGGATATCAGTTGTTTCTTGAGACTGTGTACCCTGGTGGTTGTGAGCACATTCCTGGCAAAGAAATCTGCTTACCATGTTTGGGCAGATGGGGAGCAACTCACCCTTCATTTGCTGCTTGAATNGGGGTTTGGGTTTTTTTTTTTTTTTTTTTTTTTTTTTTTTTTTTTTTTTTTTTTTTTTTTTTTTTTTTTTTTTTAGTTTTCCATTTCCAGGGATCTTTTCATGATCACACCCCCTCCAGTTTAGCAGCAGCTGCACATCTCATTACAGCAGTTTCTATTTTTTGCACCTCTTTAATGCAAGTGTTACAAGACTGGACTGGACATTACTAATGAACTGTGTCACACAGCATTAGCTATCTCTCTGAGCAGATGCCTTGAACTTTTATAATTTTCCCTAAGCCTTTCTACATCATTGAACACCAGTCCCAATGAGCATGGAGTGTTTATGACACTGTTATGTGGCATCAAATACTTTTCTAGCTGGAGATAAACTACTCAAGTTATTACACAGAAATTGCTCATTTCATAGGCCTTTCACCTCTATTGAAAAGACTTCTCCATCTCAGAGTAGGTAATGATTTTTTTGCATGTGCAATTCTTGCTGTGGCTGCCAGTAAGAGTTCCACCCACATGATGATTTTTTTTCAAAATCTGGATTTCATCCATGAACATCTGGTCTCAGGCCAGGGAGTTAATATCAAATAGTTTGCAGTAGAAACTCTGTTATAACTCATGGAGTACGTAATGAAAAGAGTGACTTGGAAAAGGAATGTCCTAAATTCCTTGGCCATCTCCCTCAGCAATCCAGTCCTCAAGACACACTTGCATTTTTATTTACTATCTGAAGCACTGATAGCCCTAATTTTTCCCGAGATTCTCTTAAAGTTATAGAGTTTTGGGAGTAAAAGATTTGTGTGTTGGATAATGAACTTTCAACCCCATGTGAAATGATGTAATGCAGTCAAAAACTGCTCTTGAAAGAGACTGGGGTGGATATGCCTCATTCTAAATGTGGGTGACTTAAAGGGTCCCAATATGGAAAAATAAATGGAGCTTCATACTCATAATTACTTTAGCTGACATGTTTAGCTGAGCAGCAATAAAACATACATCATTTTAATATATATTGTTAATCTTGCCAATGATTTATACCATGCAAGCTGAAATTACCTCACCCAGTTAGACAGAATGAAGTCAGTGAAAAGCAGCTAAGGATAATTAAGCTAGATAAAGTGGGAAGTAGGTTTTTCACTGCTTAATATATGGTATTATAAATTATTTAAATACTGAAAGACAACATGAAATTCCCTTCTTTTAACCATAATTGGTCCTGCTGTGGATGTATTCAAACAAAAAAGATATTTCAAATATTTCATAACAGTAAACATGGTTTGATTTCATTTGGAGAACTGTATTAGAATGTGCAGATTTTAGTCTAAGACGTATCTCCAGCCTGGACATTATTCTGATAAACCATGGATGCAAAGCAACAAGACAAGCAAGAGAACTTTGCTGTTTGGGGAGTGTATCTGAATACACTTCTGTCTGTACTACTTGGGAGAGAACATTTTTGTTTAGGTGTGTTTCTTGCAGTCTTTTCTAATCTGAGAGAAGGCAGCCTGGTGATGACAGGAACTGGGAATCTTTGTAATAAGAGAAAATAAAATTGTGTATTCATCTACCTTTTCTATTTAAGATGATTATTTGTTAGGTGAAACATACAGAATTTATACTTAATGGCATATTTCAAGCACTTTAGCAAAAAGGAGATAATTATATTTAATTGTCTAACAACATCCTCCTTTTCGATTTGGCCCTCAGGGCAGTTTTTGTAGCATCATTGTGCAAGACAGGCTTGTAAGGTTCCTATACTATTTTAAGTACTCCATAATGAAAATCAGATGAGCAATTTCACTTAAAAAAAAAAAAAAAGAAAAAAAAAAAAGAAAAAGAAAAAAAGAAAAAAATGTAGTAGTTCAAACCTAAAATTTAGAGAAAAAGAAAATCCATATGTTTTTAAATCTTTTGTCATTGTTGTTTGTCATTTTGTAACAATTTGGAGCAATGTCTTAGTCCAGGATTTCAAACAGAACATGGTTGGCTTTTTAGTCATGGTTATGCAGTCGCTTAAGGCGACCAGCATGTACGTTCTGTATGCCAGTGAACAAAGAAAAACATGAATGTCTTCAAAGCAAGGGGCTGATTTAATAAGATGTTTCTGGTTACTCCTAGCTTTTGTTTATGACTGAGTTGTAAAGGATATGCTCCTATGCAAGCCTAATTTTTATGAGGTGTTGTGAATTAAATTTCTATGCTGTCAGTGGAACACAGGTGCATCTTTGTGGTTGTTATACAGGCCACCAATTTGCTGTGGTAGATAAGGTCATAGAGGTTAAATGTTTTGTCTGCAATATGATGAATTGCACAACAGGAAAGAGAATTGCATTACACAAAGATGTGGGATGAGAAATTGAGATGGAATTGCAAATCACTAGGAAGCATTTGGATGCACAGCACTGAGAAGCAGGAAATCCTGAAATGTTCAGCATGAGCATAATTATCTATGGAAGTAAATTCATTTTAAAGTGACCAAAGCATTTGGACTTTAAAACTGTTATTTTTCTGGTTCTGGATGAGCTTAGATAAGAAGATTTACGGGACTATTCATTGAAGGACTGAATATTTGATTGGTTTCTTATACAGCTGTTTAACTAAAGGCTTTATTCTGGTTTATAATTTCTAGTTTTATAAAGCATTTTAAAGACATCAAACATGAATGCATTTTGGGTCCCAGTGTAGGCTGTGGAAAGGAAGATAGAGGATGGTCAACACCTAGGAAACTCAAATCTCTTAAGAGCCATTTGGACGTGGAACTACTCTCAGCCAACAGTAACATCTGGATTTCAGAACAGCTTAAATAACTTTCCAGATGGATGTTGCTTATGTTGCCATTTCCGTAGACACAGCTGGCATTGTGAAAAAGGAGTGAGAATCTTGAGGATCTGTTTACAGCATCTGTACAGTGCTTACCTTGTTCTTACTGGCAAGTCATCCATTTCATGGAGCTTGAGAGTCATGGAATTGTCATGGTTGAAAGGGATCTCCTGAGATCGTCTAGCATAACCCCCCGCTCAGGCAATTTAAGTCTCTTGGCATGTGTCCTGGTTTTGGCCAAGAGCAGCCGGAGGGGCAACAGCCAAGACCGTAATGTTACTCGATACCAACTTACGTCATTGCCAGGGGTGGGGGAAAGGGATTCTCTCTTGTTTCCAACATGAAGGACATTCTTTTCCAGTGGGAAAAAGCATGGTGTGGTGGGGAAGAGTCAGATGACATTTGCCGTGGTTTTCCGTGTAAATCGTTTCCTTGTCTTATGCCTTTTGTTATTAATATTGTTGCTGTTATTGTTAATTTCCTTATCTCATTGATGTTTCTAAATTGTTCTTATCTTAACCCATGATTTTCACCTTTTATGCCTCCAATTCCCAGCTCCATCCCTGGAGTAGAAAGGAGGAAGGGAAGGAGGGAAGAGTGAGCAATCAAGGGCTGTCTGGTTTGGGAGAGTCCTGGTGGGGGCACTGAAATGGGGAGTACCATTCCTAAACCACAACAGTATGTTAGCTATAGGAATAGGATAGAAATCTCACTTGGTTTCTGAAGATGTTAAACTGAATTTTGAATAGAGAGTAATATTAACAGTGTATTGAGTTTTGAATCGAGATATTACAAATCTGCTGGATGCATCACGCGGCTGGACCTTGCCAGGGAAAGCAGGGAGAAGGCTGCTGCAGCCCACTGCCAGGCTCTCGGCTGGACCCTGCTTGGTGTGCATGGCTCAAACAAAAAACCTTTATCCTTCATGTGCTCCTCTCATTTTAAAGTTTCTGAAGCAAGACGAGGGCAGTTTGTCCAGCTCAGGAGGGCAACATTTGTACAGAGTGGAAGTGAAGGTATGTTTAATGTTTAAGAGTGCAGCGTGAGGATTTTAGGGGTTTGTGGGGATGAGAAAACTTCTGGGATAGCACTGAAGGACTGAGTATGCAGAAAAAGGCAGAACTGATGTAACCTTATCCATACTGACTTCTGGCTCTCGTTTTTGAAGTGAAACCTCCTCCAAACTTTGCTCAGTTTGCAGCCCAAAAGATGCAGGGAGTAAGCGAAAAATGAAGCAGTGTTGATGCTGAAGTGTCTGATGCACAAGTTCATTTTCTGGCTCTCAGTTACTTAGTGTGGATGTTTTCCATGAGCTCCTATCCTAGTTAGAATATTATTTATATTGCAGTATAAATAAAAAAGAAATTAATTAATTTCTTCTTCCTAAATTAAAAAAAAAATCTAATTTGGTTTTTTGATTTCAGAAAACTTATGTTTTCTTCATCAACGTTACTGTCCGCTCCTCGCTCCTCATGCATGTGACATGACAGATAACAATGGCCCTGTCCTAAAGATCTCTACATTTAAATATTAATCTCGAAGACAAAATTTGAGTGTAAATTGTGCCCCTGGAAGTCTTTGTGCCATCAAAACCATGTAGAAAGAACCAACATTGTACAGAACATCTGACAGAAAAAGAATTCAGCAGTACTTGGGGTATAGATTTGTGGAAAGTAATTTTGAAACATTGGTGTTACACTGGTGTTTCTTCAAAAAAAAAAAAAAGTGCGGCACCTCTTATTTTCAGAAGAAAAAGAAAGTAAGCTGAAATGTACACCTGCTGGTACAGAGCAAATGCTGTGCTCCTACCCAGTGCAGTCATGGATTGGATGCTGTTTCTGTGCCATAGAGCAAGCAGGGAATGCACTCACTAGATCAATCAGATTGCTCTCTTTGGTATTGTTTACAATAATTGTTAATTAGTTTCCTAGGATAGTACCTCATTTGCGGTCAAAATAAAATGTACACCAGATGGAGAGAAAATGAATTCCAAAGCACTAATCTATTCATATACATAATTATTCCTTGTAACTCTGTAATGATGGTGGTTTTGGCTGTTTAAACTCCAGCAACAGATAGATCAGGCAGATGACATTGCTTAAACATTATTCAGGGTTTCATTGGGTAAACCATAAATTGATATGTGATTGCTTTTCGACTGGCTTCTTTCATGTGTTTTAATTTGATATTGCGATTAACATTTTTTCATTTAGAGACTTCGAGTTCAAATTTTAAAGTTGCAGAAAATGTTTGGATGGGCTTAAAATGTTACTTCTAATATGTTTCAGCATTTTAGCTATACAAATCCTACCTTTCCTTAGTTTTGAAATTGGCTTTTAAAATGTGATGGATGGGTGTCTTGATTTAGAAACAAAAACATTCCTCTTAAAAATGAAGATAAATTACTAGGTTTGAAATGTTTGGAGAGTTTTATGTTGTTTTTTTCGTGAAACAACTTTAAATTTAAAGAGTCTCTTAGTCCTCATGGAAAATAATGAGAAAACATGAATTTCATTATCTTTAGAATTGCTATATTTATATTCTGCCCATGTTTTTATTCCTGTGGGTTATTTCATTTGGAATCAAGATTATTGTTACTTTCTTTTATGCTAAGAATCTGATCATTCATGTCATTTCTCTCTCCCCTGAAATTAGAGGGTTTTGCTATTTCTCACCATTTTGAAAGAATCATGTTGTTACAAAGACAAAACTGATTTGGGAAACATATTCCTAAGTATGTAATTAGTAAGTAATTTTAGTGGGAATCTCGATGTGCTTGAATTTAAGGATGTGCTTAATAAGCTTCTTCAACTGATCCAAATTTACTTATTTTGAAATAAATCTACTATGTCTACTACTTCTATAGTAGATAACTTAGGATAAGTATGTCAAAGTTCCATAAAGAGGTAGAAATTTTTTTTTCCCATGCAGATATTTTTTTGTGCTTAGAATAAAGGATTGCTGGAATGCAAACATTTCTGGAGACTTTTGGCTCTGTTATGGAGCCTATGGGGAGTTTGGGCTTGATTTTTTTCCTTTGAACAATGAAACTGGCTGAGAGATGAACTTTTATACTGCTGTACAAACTGTGAGGGGTATCTTGGCAATGCTCTAAGTATTCTGACACCTTCCTGAATCTGAACATTTCAGTAAGAGGGTGCTAAAAGAACACTTAATTCTATTTTGGTTTTTATGTAGAATAAAAATGTAAAAATGACATAATAAATTCATATCCCCATCCCATTAAGATGATGTTAAGAAGGCTGTGGTAGGTGCCCAAGTACATGGAGGTGACAAAACCAACAAAACCAGAGCTGGTCAGGGGACTTTATTTGTGCTTTGCATTTAAAGGTCTTTAGAAACCAGTATTTTATGTGCAATCATATTGTACTCCCAAATACAAGAAGATCAGACTATTTTCATAGCTGTCTAGTCTAAGATATAACATTAAACATGATATAAAAGGCAATTATTTAAAAATGTAAAGAGATCCTATGAAGGCTTTATTTTTTACATTCAGCTAATTTATGTAATGTATATAATGCTTTTCCATTGAGTATGGGGTGAATCAAAATCCATCTGTGACAAGGATAAAACTGAAGTTTATACAATGCTGTCACAGAGCAAATATTCACATGGGCACTGGCACAATGTCTTGTCTGTGTAGGAAGACATCTACACATACAGGTTAAACATTTAGAAACCTTGGGAAAATAAATGCACATAGAAAATGCCTGCATATTGTTAAATGTACACGTTCCAATTTATGTTGAAATATTTATTCTCTTTTTCAAAAGCAATTTCATTACAGCCTGAAGTTTCATAGTGTTTCCTGTTTGATATTATGTGTGCATTGGTTTAAGGTGTTGACTTTTCAAATAACACAATTTACAAATACATGTACAAATGAATAAGGCAACATCAAAGCGGTAAATATTAATTATACAGGCAGCTAGAATAAGTCTTTGATGGTGGACAGGGGCCTCATTTATCAGGCACTGGGATCTAACATGGCTTGAGGCCGCAGAAGGTCAAAGAAGGGTTGGAAAATGGAATCATGGTGCAGCAAAGGGAGTGCTGTCTCTAACAGCTCCCCAAACCTTTGGGCTCCAGTGTAGGTTCTCATTACTCCTTTGTAGTTCTTTCCAGTTGTTGTAAAGGATGGTCATGAGACATCTCACTGCTTTATCTTCTCACGAGCTGCCGAGTAATATTTCCTTCTTTCATTTATGGATGGGCAGAGAGTATCTGAAATGGAGGGGAGGGTCATGCACAGAGCTCCTCTGACCATGGAGACCAAAATGACTGTTGTACGTGACAAATTGGTGTCAGTACAGGCAGGTGAAATTAGTCTTGTTTCTCATTCAAAATTCATAAGTAAGCATGCCAGATTTCTTTGAAGTATGGAAAGGCCTGAAAAGTCTCTCTGAGTTAATCAAATTTTCTCCCTCCCATTCTGGTAACTAAGTTTTCTGTAGAAATTGTCCCGAGATATGTTTCGAAGCAAGTTGGTTTTTTTTCTTTTTAATTACTATATCTTGGAGGAAGTTTCCCCTTTCTCTAGTGAAATATCATTACAATTTCGGCTGTGGCAAAATTAACTCAGAATAATTATTGTTGGAAACAAGAAATCTGTGCTATATATGCCTTATTTTACGCATTGTTCTGCCCAATGCCTAACTTACAAATATTGCACATTTCTGAATAAATGATTCATTTGAGGGAAGTAATTCTAAACTGGGAAAGTGTGAAACTCATTTGTGATTAAAAACCTCCAGTGAATAATTGCATCAGTGTGTTTGAGCACATGGGGACAGGTTTTAACAAGGTGGAAGGGAAATGCCTGTGTGGAAGATGGGAATCAGAACAAAGAAATCTTGCATAAGAAGAGGAAAATTATTTGTAAGGCAGTGTAAGAGAAGGAAAAGGCAACACAAGAGCTAAAAAGTCTAAATTTTAAAAGTAGCAATGGAAAAGGAAATATGAGGGGGAAATTAAAAAAAAAAAGATTTTGTCATTTGCAAAGATCAGGAATTAACAAAAGCAACTGCTAAGAACCTGATTCAGCAAACTATCCAGCCATATGCTCAAGTGCATTTTTACTTAACAAAGCACTCCACAGTCAATTAAGCAATCACTGGGGTCAGGAGCAATCTTTCCATAACAGCTATGAGAATTTAATCTCTTAGATTTTATTCCTTTTTAATTTAGTTACATGTGGATTTACTGTTCTCATTGTTTATGGGATTAGACAAAATGAAACTGAGGCAATGATAAAGATTTTTATAGTTTCTATGTAAAATTTTAAATGCCTGTATTATAAAAAGCACTGTCTTCCTGATTACTTTCAAATACTTCAAAAAGTATTTGAAAAAGTTGCATCAATCGCTGGGTTTCTGTTTTGGAAATACGTCTTAAAAATACAGGGTTTGAAGTATGTAGGAGAGAAAATTGGCGTGAAATTACCTCAGTTGTCTGTACTGCCTCTCCATGACAAGGAGGAGTGGTAACTTCATAAGGTTTGGAGCTCTGTAGGACAAATATTGATTATTTGGAAAAATGCAAATTTCTGCAACAGTTGTTCAGTAGCAGTGGTGCATTTCTCTTGCCCTGATGAGCATCCCTGCTCCCTCAGACAGCACAGAATGGTCTTTGTCAGCCACCTTTACAGCTGTCCTCCACCCTCTAGTTGGTGCCATTTTCATATTCCTAAGAAAAACAAGACATACTATGTTGTGTGATGTAGATAATTGCCTTAAGGACCCAGGAAACAGATCATGTTCAAAACCTTGACGTGTTTACTGAGACTACCTGGTTTACTATTATCTATTGTTAAGTTGTCTAATCTAAGTAACAGCTGATAATTAAGAATGCACAAAACAACTGCCTTTTCTTCATCAATGAGGCCATTAGCAATCACATCAGAAGAGAAAAAGAGCATATCTTAATTAGCACATGAGGCAGCACTATAAAGACAGAATGCATTGTTCAAGGTCACTTAGAAGAGATTTTTTGCTAAATATAAATCAGTAACAATTAGGACAAATTGTCCAAATCATAGGACATGCAAGCGTGATCATACCTGGAATTACTTTTTAAAATAATCAATTGTATAAACTAGTAAACAGTGGCATAAAATGGAGAAGTAGCGGCATTTTGTTGGGTTTTCTCAATTATTCTACAATTTTATACAAATTAAAATGGGCTGTGGTTTGGGATTTGGGGACTATGGATCTGTGTAATGGGCATTTTACATAAAATATATGGACCCATCTAGATGGCATATACGAATGAGCAATGTCTTCTTTTTTTTTTTTTTTTTTTTTTTTTTTGAGTACATTTTAATGGATCCTTAAGCGCCTGGCATGTGAGTCATGGTGTTCTCAGCTATCTAGCACCAGTGCACTAGTGTGTTTTTTTTGTTCCTACTCTTTGGAAGAAATTGCTGAAGGAGTAGCAATGTCCCTGATTTCAAGGCACTTGGCAAGTATACTGTGAGATTTAATTTTACTTATTTGTATACATTTGAAATTTGGAATTAATATATTTTTATAACCCATGGATGCATGTATGGGGAAGTTTAAAATACATTCTTTCAAACTGAAGTATTTTGTGTGTGTGTAGTCACTAAGTCCCAGGCAAGGATGAGAATTTTTATTGAAGTAAGCAAGGTAGTTCAGTGCAGCTGTTTGTTGTGTGACTTTTCTGAGGTTACTGTCTTTTGTAGTGAAATAGTTTAGAAAATTAATGTTCTTATGTCTCTATATATCTTTCATGCTTATTTCTGGAACTAGTAAAAGCTGATGTTACAATTTGGATGATTATTATTAGTACAGATCTTTTAGTCTACTCTTTAATTTGGCAGCAATGGATTTATTGTATACTTGCTGATTATTTTTAAGACAGTTTGGCAAACAACAACTTTGGAGAGAAAAATCATTAAAGCCTTTTTGGTCTCAAGTTTGAAGAGTAACCTCTTTTTTTATTCAGTATCCACTACGCATTCTTCATGTGAAAGTTTCTGTTAAGTGTGCAGACTACAAGGTAGTGGTCTCATAAAATATCTTTTCAGATATTTTACATTATGATGAGGAAAGAAAGGACTGAGTGGATATGTTAATGATTTTAGATTATTTCTTTTCAATAACTGTTTTAGCTTTCCCACAGGCTGCATGGAATTTGCTCAGGTGTGATCCTGGAATTCTGTCAGTTTGCTGTCTCTGAGGGCACGAAGATATTAGCTACTTAAATAATAAATTTTAATTATTACACTTCATAGTCTTTCCTTTTTGAAAGTCTGGTCTTTCTGTCATGTGTTGTAAAATCAATTACCACTGTGATTTATGTTATGACAGCCTACAGATCTGGATTAATATGCTGCTTTATAAATACACTGTTAACTTCGTTTCCTCAGTGAGGTAATTAAGTATCTGTTTCAGCTGGATGAAATTAAGTTAATGAGTGAAGTATATGGACACTCTCAAATTGCAGATTTTTCTGATTAACACTTTCACTGACTGATGTATCACTCTGAAATACTTAACAGCACCACAGTTTGTCGTTAGAGAAAGTGGGAACAAGGCTTTTAGAGGTTTTGGCACAGGGAGAAAAGAGTGTGGTAAGATATCACAGGATGCAAAAGAAGGGATTTCATCTGCTGAAGGGTCTGGAGGTAAGGTATTTCTGATTACTCAGATAGTGATATCCTCTCTCTTTAGAGTATCAGAATGAAAAACTTACTATTGAAGAAAGGTTATGTATTTTGGGATAATCTGTGATTTAGTATTCATTCCACTGCTATAAGATTATATAACCCTCAATAGAGAAGAACAAAGTGAGAAGGTTAAGCATAAGAACAGTTTGTCCCTCCTAAGCAACTTGATCTGGCTTTGAAGTTATCCGCTCTTTGAGGAAGTGTTTGGATGAGATGGCCTTCAGGTGTTCCTCTACTCTTAAATTGTTCTATGCTTGTAAGGATATCTGGAGATAAAGTCCTTCAGGAATGCTTGTTTCATGATACTACTTCCCAAATCATTCTCTCATGAGGCAAACCATAATAGATGAGCACCTAAATGTTCTGTGGTTGATGACATTGTGTTCATTCAAGTAAATGGTAACTTGATGGGTTGCACTTCTTGAACACAGTTACATTTTAGACCTATCTGCTGTTTGTCTAACTCACAAGCCTGTAGCACCTGAATTCCAAGGAAAACAGAACCCTGTCATGGGAGATGTTAAGGAAACTTTCCTGTCTCACCATCCAGGAGCCACTCAGGCAGTCACTGCTGCACCACCTGAGCTGGGACCAAGTCCCTTCGCAGAAGGAGGCCCCAGACACCCGGTGAGTGCCCTGCCTGACTCCCTGCACGCTCCACACTCACATACTCCAACCAGCTTTGCCACATCAGAATCTTAGACCTCTGGATCCTTAAAATGATTTAATCATGGTGCAACAACAGAGTAACAGCTTGTACCAAGAAGTGGAGCCTGAATAAAGGGCTGCCTAGGGCTTTTATAACCTTACCTTAGGCGTGCAGTAGTCTGGAATCTTCCTGTTGGTTCATTGGCTCCTGCTGTGTCCCTTAGGGTCCCGTCACCGTGCTGGTGCCACAGGTCCCCTGCCCTTGGCAGTTCATGGCCTCTTGCCACAGGGTCCTGCTACCCAGAGCTCAGTTTGGAGCTGGCACTGCAGCCACACCCTGAGCTACCTGCACTGACTGTGTTCTTCAACAGGAGCTCAGGTTTGGCCCTCCCAGCTGCACCTGTGCCTCAGTGTCCCACAGCATCCGGTGGGCCAGGTCTCAGCACCATCACTTACAGATTAGGTCTCAGACATGAGAATGGATACTCTTCAAGATGTGCTTAAATGCTCAGTACCCACTTTGAAGTAAAAGGATACCTGGTGTGAGCAGAGACAATCTTGTTCTCTGGAGGTTAAGGCTAGAACTGAAACCAGTGAAGATCTGCTTCTGTGGTGTGGTCACTCCATTCCACAGTCTGCTCAGCACCCACCAGTCAATAAAATATGCAAGGGAAGGGGTCACTTGAGTTTGAATTTTTTGGTTTCCTAAGTTGAAAAGGTCTCCTTTATTTGTGTGGCTTGTAGGCTGGTTTGTGCACTCAATAATCAGAAAATCTGGTTTACTCTCTCTGTTGTAATATTTGGTTAAGTGAAATAATAAGAAGAAACCAATACCTGTGGTTTAAATGTTTTTTCAACATGCATTTTTGATGTTGAAACCTTAAACAGCATTTCTCTTTCACAGACAAATCTGTGTCAAGGGTAAGGGGTTACCACAAAATATTTCTGTTAAATGCCTGTGTCTGTGTATATAGATTTATGTACTTTGGCTATCAAATGTAAGAGTTCTTAAATCTGTTTCTAGTCCATTCTGTGACACATTAACCCAGTTTAAAAAGAAAACAATAAACTTTCTTTTACTAATTTGAAGGTAACCTTCAAACAGCTCCTAGAAACAACCTTAAAGAGAAATGAAAAATTACGTTTTATTTACAGATATTTTCCATAAGAAATGGACACTACTGCATTTCTTATTGTCATTTCAGATATGCTAAAATTATCTAATATAACTTGCCTTTTTTTTTTTTTTAATTTCATTAGCACCTGTGTGGCAATTTATTAGCAGACAGCTGTAAGGACCTCATCAGGAAGAGAGTTTAAGAGGATGGTTGCATTATTACATTATTTTTTTTGCCTGTTCTACACTCTCTTTGTCAATCATTAGATGTGCTCACAGCAGAGTGTGCCTGAGCATTATGAGCTCCCGTGGTTCAGTACTTTGCTAATCTATCAGGTGATAGATTCTTCTCTTAAATTTCTGACCAGTAAGCACATTTGAAATGTAGTGAGTAAACCTTTTTTTTGATGCTACAGATATCTGATTTTCAACTGTGTTAATAAACTATATAGTTCATATTATCCAGGTCAAACCCATGATGTCAAAACACAGGATCAGATTGGAAACAGTGCTCTTGCATCCTGCAGTAACCAGAGGAAAATACCAGGCAAAGCCACTCGATGTCAGTGTTGCTTCACCGAGTTTTGCCTAGCACAGCATCCTTAAAAATGCTGAAAAGCCCATTCACAGAGAAGGTGCTTAAGTAGACCCCGAGCCTTTTGAGCCATGTCTGGCTTCTGTGTTGCCTGGATGTTACTGTCCCCATAGTCTCCTAAATGATTTGTATGATGAGGGGATGGAGATTATAGCTGTATCTGTTTTGTGAAGGGTGAGAATCATATCTTCATCAGTTTAGGTCCACATTCAAGTATTTGGTGACTGAAATCAGGAGTACTTTTAAAGTTAATTATTACTGAAAATGCATTGCATCCAACTGTGGGAGATAAATTGGAAAGCTTTGGACTTTGTGAATTTTGTCTGGCTTTGATGCAGCAGAATTTCAGAGGGGGATGTTATTTAAATATCAGTAATAAATGACTTCCATACTTACACATATGCTTGTTCTCTGCCTAGTGTTGTGGTTTAAACCAGGTTTATGTAATACATGTGGTTGATAACCTACTTTTTTACAAATCCTCAAAATTCAGGAATGCTGTTTTGAACGGTGTAGATTTTTATCGCTGTTTTTGTGTTGTTGCATTTGTCAGCACTCTGTTATAATTCCAGTAGTTTGTATAATATTCCCATATGCTGTGTTCTGCAATGTATGAACTTCACAATTTGGTGTCTCCAAATTAGTTCCTATCACCTCCTCTATAAAATTTGATTTTCATTCCTATCCAGTTGTACTTTGTCAAAATATTTAAAATTTTTCATAGGATTTGTCTAGGAATTTTAGCCATAGTTCCTAAAGACACAAGTTTTATGTGACCAAAATTTTTGCCTGTCTTATTTTCCTAACTCTTTCATTTAGTAGCACCTTAATCCTTTAGCCATACTTATTTGACAGAAACAGAGCAGTACCAAATCTGAGTTCATAAAAATTTTTGGCTAGGATGGAGGACAAGGATGAACAGGAATTAGTTTCTACACAGAATAAAAAGGTGAGGAAAGCTCAATCATTAGGTGTTCATTATATACTAAGATCAAAATCATGTAAAGGTTTTTGCCAGTGGCCAGCCAGAAAGGTGAGTGTAGCTCTGGATTAATGATCGCTCGTACTTCCCTTTACCCAGTGATGGTGGAAGGGAAAATTTGAGGAAGTGTGATGGATGCTCTTGGGGAGCAAATGATGCACATCATCAGGAGCACAGGTTTAGTTAGTTCACACTGGTTTAATACTGGATATTTGCAGATATTTAGTTAAGTGATCTGTCTTCCTGAGAAAATTTACAAAGAGCAAGTCACACTACAGAATCACAGTGTTTAAGGTTGGAAGGGACCACAGTGGGTCCTCTGCGCCAACCTCCCTGCTCAAGCAGGGTCGCTCCAGAGCACGTGGCACAGGATTGTGTCCAGATGGTTCTTGAATATCTCCAGTGAGGGAGATATGTGTTCCATTATTTCCATCTACGCCTGTCTTAGGTGTGAATAACTTAAGTTCTATGAGCATATGTAAAAATAAGTATAGTCTTTGAACTTGCCTGCCTGTTTATGTGAAGTCTAAAAGCAGTTCTCATGCAAGAATACAAATATTTCCTACAAAATCTGCTTCCATACGAAGTGGGGTTTAGGGGTTCTATGTCAGAGTTTGCCAGAAATTTTTCCTTTACAAGTCTAAGTTGGAGTAAGGTGTTAGTTTTTTTTTTTTTTTTAAATCCCTTGAGTCCAGAGCTAGAGAACCAAACCTCCTTTCTTCACATATCCAACGTGTATGTAAACTTCCCATATATGCAAATGTTAGAGGAGCTGGTGAAAATACAGACTTCCCCCACAGATGTTACCCCATTTATTTTTGAAATCTGTTGTAAATCAGGTTTAAAAGCCCACCATATCTGATCTATGATGCAATAAATATCTCCTCCTATATACTACCTGTATTCTAATTTTTGACTTAAGGTAATTACCTTTTTAGCATTGTACATACATATTCTACTGGAATTATATTTTTATGCATTTCCAGAACAAACAAACAACTATGTTATCACTTGAAGATAGATTTTACTTACATAAGATTATCAGAAAAGCTAATTGTGAAGCATCTAATATTACAAAAGTGTGTGTGAATACACTGACTTAAATGTACAAAACCAAAGCTTTCTCGTGCTTATTCTTTGGTGTTCCAGAAAATGAAGTTTTATGCACTTGTTTCAGAGCAGGAGAGGGTCTCATAGTCCCGATAGCTCAGGTACACCATGATACAATTCAAGCTATGAAAAGCCTGCATAGTCTGGGAGTGTATAGATTAAAGATTTATAACTTATGAAAACCAGCTGATGGGAAAAACTTTAAACATCCTTTGTGTGATACAATGTGTTTCCATTAGGGTACTGAAGTGTTCTAGGAAAGTGGAGGGGTTTTTATGTTTCTTTAAGATTCAAAGATTGTAATACTGTGTAGTGAGGTATAGGCTTGTTATACATACCTATGCATCAGTTTTCGCTTTAAAAGGTTGATTTATTTGGGGGTTTGTAAATGAAATGTTGCTTCGTGTCATTGCTAACTATGAGTATTTATTAATTTCAGAGTTACAATGAAGAATGTTTTTCAATAGTGATGGTGTTATCAACTTCAGATTTATGGATAATGCAGTTTTTTACTTATCAAAATAATTGTTGGAGTAAAACAAAGTTTCCATGCAAATTCCACATGAGGTGTAGGATATTTGCCCTCATGCATGTACACACTCACAGAGAGAGACCATCCTTTGGTGTTGGTGTGGGACAAAAGTCTGTTGATAATGCCAGTCCTAGGAGTTCAGATACTAATCTGGGATTGATGAAAACTGTCCAGTTTTACTGACTCAGCAATAAGGAGGTCAGACAATCTCAATTAAAGACCTTTTTCAAACATCTTCAGTATTTTGGTGCAAGAATTTTGAGAAACGGAGAATACCTTCTTGTGTATATAGCAATGGTTCTTTGGTTTCCTAATGTGGTTTTTTTTTTTTCCTATTTCAGAATATTCAGAATTTCTAGCACACAATGATTAAAAAAAAAAGAGGCTAGGCTCTTTTACACAAGTACCTATATTTGGGTATGTTTTTGCACATGCATATTTATGTGTAGAAATGTATTTTGATTTTTATTTCATGGTAAATACTGTTAGAGTAACTGAAAGGTTCATCAAAACTAAGCAGTACCTGACTGCTGGGTAGCTCTCAGTGTAGCTGTAAGCATTCCTGTCCACTTCTAACTATCGAAAGTAGGGAAAGATCTGTGTGGTAAAACACTTGGCAAACACAAATAATTCAATTATGAAGTGCTTGAACTCTGCTTTCAAGTTAAAAAACCAAAACCACAAACCACAAAAAGAAAAAAAAAAAATAAAATTTATGTTTAGAGGTTTGTTCTAATGAACAGAAATAAGATTACCTGTCTTTAAAAAGTGTATGTTGTTAATGGGTAGGCAGGGCAAAGAATAAATATGCCAGGAATAGTTAATAGTGAGGGTGTGCCTCAAGTTAAGAAATTCTTTCCTTCTCTGTCTTTTTTTTATTTTTTTTAACCTTTGCAATGCTCTGGGACACTGTTGTGGACATCAGCTGAATGTCACTCAGTAGAATGTACTGATGCATTTGTCTTTGTGCCAGTCTACCTGTTGCATTTGGAAGCAGTCTCATTTTTCTGAAGTTGTTTTGGATGGAAAATGCTGCAGTTTTATTTGTCTTAATCTAAACAATAAAATGTAAATTAATTTATTTTTTTTTAATGGAAATATTTTAAAAATACATTTATTTTTATTGCTTAATGCAGAGCAGTGACTGGGAAGACACTTCACCCATATGATGGACCTTGTATTTCAACTTAAATTTCTTTGCCCTGCAGGGATACAGAAAACTTAGAGGAAAGCTTACTGTGTCCTTGCTCCGTATCAGTTAAGGCATTTAAATTCCTGAACATTTAAAGCTCTTCCATGCCCTTATCACTTTGTGTCTGAGCACTTTGTATCGTACACAAGGTGCATGATGTTATTACAAGAACAAATGTTACTTGGTGAACTGTCTGTGCTGAGAGAGCCTTTGCTGAGTGAACAGCCAAGAGCAGAAAGGCCTAGCTTTGAAGAATGATTGTCACAAGAATTTTTGGCACTGCCCATGTGAAGCCGATACCTTGCAGTCCTTCACTGCACTTTGAGCTTGTTACTCTTAAGTTTGAGGTTTCAGCCTACAGAGAGAGGCTGTGTATGTTTCCAGTAGGACTTATTGCTACCTGATGTTCTGCATTTACAACATAAATAAGTTTTCACTGTCACTTAGAAGACAAAATGTTGATGGAGTAAGACAAGTCTTCTAGCACGAACTTTTTTGAGTTCTTAATGCCTTCCGCCTGCAGCCAGAAAAGCTCCCCCAGGAGAGACGAGGAGCTCTCCCGGGCTTGGCAGGGAGATGCCTGCTCTGCTGGGCACTTCTTGCTCAGATTAGCATAGCCCAGCCTATATCATACACACACCCAGTAATACCTCATTTTGCCATTGGAATGAGGCCAAAAGCACAAACATTACAGGGATATAAAGTGGGAAGTTACTGGAAGGAATCACAAACTAACGTGAGAATAGACCAAATTTTTGCAAACAGCAGAAAATGTGATCTTTGTTGTAGATGGTGCTTGCATTTAATGTAGCTGTTTATATGATTGAAGTGCTTAATAAGTGTTTTCATTGAGTATAGTTACAGAACAGCTGCAGAAATCTTAAGTGCTTCTGTTCATTTTTTTTCTTTCAGTTTTGAACTGAAAAATCTCACAAGAAAACTGGACACTGACACAGATCAGGGTGATTCCTCAACTGTGCGCTCTCTTGACAGAGGCATTGCTTTTGTGGGGTAGGAATGATGACAGGGGCAAAAAGGAAAAGAAGCACAGTCTGGAGGAAGATCCAGGCTGTTCGCTTTGAAGATATCAAAGCCTGGTTTATGAGACGGCTGCCTATTTTGAAATGGGTGCCTGTCTACAACTGGAAGGAAAATTTGGTTCCTGATACAGTTTCTGGGATGATGCTAGCCATCCAACAGGTGACTCAAGGTACAGTTAACTCATTTCAGATTATTATTTTAAGTTTTTCTGGTCATATCTAATGTTGATTGAATCTAAATAAAAATATATATTCTTAACTCATTTATAGCGTGGATGTGCAATTGTGGATAGAAATGCACTGTGATATTGTAGTTAATTTCTGTGGAACTTTACTATTTATCCCATACCTTTGACAATTTTTCAAACATTTAATATGGAAGGTGAGAGAGCAGTTAACCATATCATGTATGAATAGAGTATATACAATGTTTTATCAGTTAATTGACCACCTTTTTCTCTATTTCAAATGGAAAACAACAACAAAAAACCCCCTAAATGATAATTGCACTATAAGATATGCTATTCTGGAAGAAACACATGTATGATACTATTACCTGTAAAATTCCAAAATACAGTAGGAAAAATTCTTAACTTTCTGTGCATAAAGGGTGTTCCTGCCAGAGACATTATCCTGGGAGAGGATCTGTCGCATGCATAGCTTGTGTGCTGATTTAATACTGTATTGCATTATCTATGACACCTCTCTTCAAGCAGCAATACAAAGTAGAGGTGGAGCTAGACTCCATTTTACAGCTTAAAAAAAAAAAAAAAAGGAAGGAAAAAGAAAAGCTCCCTTAATCCTGCACAATGACCTGCAGAAACTTTAAGTTCCAGTCATCTTGCTTAGTAAATTGATTGCTACAAGAAAAGAAATGCTTTTGTCAGTTTTTGATGTGTCTTTGCTAGTGTCACCTTCTTATATTTGTCTCAGACAAATCACAGCTTCTTATCTCAGATGGACTTTAACTCCTTCCTTCACATGAATGACATATTGTTTCACATATAATATGTCTTCCATATTAGGTATGCTTGACTATCATTCATGTTGTTTAAATTATAAACGCTCCATTAATTGAATTATGCTGGAACTGGAAATGACTGATTTGTGTAAGTATTTGCGCTTTTAAAGTAATTAGGAATATATGCATTGGCATGATTTAAGAACCTTAATACCATAACTCTGCAACTTCACTGGTATGTGTGTATACAACAATTTTAATTAAAATGCTGCTAATAATACTATGTTGAAATTCATCAAAAATGCTACATTAAACAGCATTTCTGCAGTATTGGTAGTTTTACCCGGAATTTTTGTGTTTGACTCTTGTACCAAGAAGTTGTTTACTGTAACAGATAAATTTAAGAAAATGCAGTGAGGACAGAAAATACAGGTTTGTGTTTTCTAGATTATTTTTAATACTCTAGAAAAAAAATTGTCCTTATTTTATGCTGTTTAAAGAGAAATACATTGAAACCCTTCCTTCCTGCTGATCTGTTTTTTCTTTCTCTGCTTGCTTCTTCTCAAGATTTTGGAATGATTTTAGGGGATCAGAAGGAAGAGAGTTAGAGACAAAAGCATTTCATCATATTTGTGGTGCTTTAATTTGAATGCAATGTATTAGCTCTTTCTCTAGTGTTGTAAGCATTCCAGTTACCAGAACTATCCTAATATTTTCACAGAAAGACTTATGCATGAAGAAAAGTACCATTTGTTATATAGCACAAAGCAGAGAAAACCTACTGTGACTGTTGTGCCTGTTTTCTTCCACCCACAAGATAAACTAAAATTTTGTAATGAACTGCAAGGCAGAAATTCCAATAATAGTAGGAAAAAAAGGTAACCAGTAATAATTGGATTGTTGAGCATAGCGTCAACCTCAGCAGCAGGTTTAAGAAAATGCAAGTCTAAGGAAATGAATTTGAGTTATGGAAGAATTTGGAGAAATGTACAGTTGTATTCATATGCAACAGTTTTCTGAGTGATGAAAGCTGCAAACTCCAGGGTGGGGAGCATTCCAGTAGCTTGAGAATAATTAAGAAAGGCCTTCCAAATGAGCTGTATTTTTCACTATTTCCTTTGGTGGGATTTCTTGCTCATCTGGCATTGGTCATATTCAGACTATTCAGGTTGGCAACAGCTCTGATCTGGTATAATGTGTTTGTGTTCCAGCACCTAATCTAAATTTTATATAAAATTGCTGGTTTCCTTTTGTATACTAAGGAAGAAAAGATTAAAGTCACTGTCCTTACCGTGTTATAGTGAAGGCAACAAAACTGGACTGGGGAAGAAGAGACCAAGGGGTGTGGCAAGTTGGGAAGTAAAGACACGAGATTATCAAGACGTGCTGCTGGGCATTTGTGATGAAAGAGTCATTGCTGAAACCAAGCAGTCACTCTGCAAGTGTTCCTATAGTTGTTTTACTGTCTGCTAAAAATAATAAATAATTATTTATTCAGGAGTCCCAAAATTCAATGCTCTTTATCTATTGAGACAATACTTGTATTATCTCTGTAGGTGTCCTCTAGTTTTAGAGCCCTTTATCTCTTTCCATTGAATATGGAGAAAGAAGTATCAAAGATAATCATATTTCTAAAATCTTTATGAAAATATCACATAGGAACAAGACCCTACAAGTTCTAACATGAAAAAGAACCCTTTCCAGTATACCAATTGATGGGAAAGTTCAGCTGGACTTGCACAGTCTCAGACTGCAAGGTCGGTCAGCCACAAGTCAAAACCACTAAAGGAAATCAGGCTTCATCAGTTCCAGCTATTTAATATTACTTCCAACTATAATTTAATAATGCTGACATGGAATCCTTATTCTTAGTTTGATAACTAAGGTTGTAAAAATAATCTTTGGATCTAAAATGAACATCACGATCCAGTCTTGAAGTTTGCTATATAGTGTACTAGGAAGTTAAGAAATTTGAGCTTTTATGTTTTGATAATCACCACTTAATTTGTCTCAAAAAATTCTCAAAAATCTATTATTGACAGACCAGAGTAAGATGTCTCTAAATCCCTAATTTTCTAGTTGGATTAGCATTCATTGTTCTCTTTCCTTTCCCTTTAAAATGTATTAATACCCCATCAACAGTCATTCTATGAAGATGCTTCTTTCCATTTAATTCTGTATCCCTTATCCTTGCAAACAAATTCAACTGCTAGACCCATGTAGATGTCTCATAAGTGCCTAATCTTTTTTCCCTTTCAAAATTTGAAACCTTGCTAATAAAGCAAAGGGTCTCCAGTGCAGGCAAGTAGTTCTCAGCAAGCTGCTCTTCTGTTCTCTGGTCTATGAAGACTTACTTGATAAGAGTTAATGAATATTAACTTATTAGAGAGCATCCAAAGGAGGGTAACAAGGATGATGAAGGGCCTTGAGGGGAAGCTGAATGAGGGGCAGTAGAGGTCATTTTGTTTCTTCAGCCTGGAGGAGACTGAGGGGAGACCTCAACATCCTCATGAGGGCAAGGCGGACAAGCAGGTACTGATTTCTCCTCTCCTCTCCTCTCTGTTGACCAGTGACAGGACTTGAGGAAACTGATTCAGCAGGGGTTTAGCTTGAATATCAGGGAAAGGTTCTTCCCCCAGAGGGTGGTTGGGCACTGGAACAGGCTCTCCAGGGAAGTGGTCACAGCACCAGCCTGACAGAGCTCAGTAAGTGTTTGTACAATGCTCTCAGGCACATGGTGTGACTCTTGGGGTGTCCTGGGCAAGGCTAGGTGTTGGATTTGATGATCTTTATAGAACCCTTCCAACTCAACTTGTTCTGATTCTGTGCTTGTGAGAGGTGGTGAATGACTGCATTTGCATCAGTTTTTTTTTTTTTCTTTTTTTTCATTCACTTATTAAATTGTCTATCTTGACTGACAAATTTTCTCACTTTTGCTTTTCTGATTCTCTCCCCCATTCTTTGTGGAGGAGTGAGTGAATGAGTGACTGGCTGGGTACTTTACTGCTGGCTAGAATCAACCCACCACAGGCATGATTGTTCTGACTAAATCTAACCATCCGCTTTGTTAAGGTTGGTTAATTATATTAATAAGGGTTCCTTTGAGTGTAACAGGGGATTGGCTCAGGTGTATACACTGATGAGGCAGACATCAAAGTTTAGGTGTCTTAACCATTATATCCATGGCATTGTGGGTAATAAACCATTCAACAGTTCATGGTTCAAGGCAGGTCTTACTGTTTTCTTTACTGTAATTCATCTATTGACCTGTCTCAATAGAATTATTTGTGTTTTCTTCATGTGACATGGTCACTCCATACTTATATAAGAAGAATACTTTGATCAGCCTGGTTCTGAATTTTTCATGGTTTCCTTACATGATAAAATGAAGATGCATTATGATGCAGTCTTTCCATGTAGCTAAATCTCGTAAAACTGTCATCCTGTTTTTTCTGTAGCCTTCTAAACATGTGCTATGGTCCCATCATATCTCTTCAGAATACAGCTGCTTAGCTTATTTTCACAGTGGTAACTTTTATTGCACCAAGCAAATTATTCATCTTTGCTTTCAGGGCCTTTCATAGGTGATCTTTCCTGGCATTATTTATTCATTACCAAGTTCTTGATCCATCTATCATTAATCCACTTTGTAATCCTTCTTCGTTCAGTCCCGTCATTTCAAACAAACAGTTTTTGCCTCAGGGTTTAGATTTTGCAGTGTATATTTGTTGGTAGTCATACCTCAGTATTTTGCTATTTAGAATGTGGGTTTGTGGTTTTTTTTCTTGTTTGTTTTTTTCCCAGGCAGAACTGTGCACCCTGCTCACAAAGGCTGGCATAGAAAAGCAATGTAACTGGTACCACGACCCATGAGTAAGCTTCCCTGAATGTGAGAGAAGTAAAGCCAAGTTTGTGTGAAAAACTTTATAAAACAGCCCCTCTGTCATGCAGCTGAGTCCACTACCAAAGGAATTATTCCCCAAGTTAATGCTTGAATATATATTTTAGTGCATGTAATTTATTTATGTTCTCTATACAAGTAGGGGACACAAATATGTCTGAAGCATTTTGGTCATGATATGCTGTGAAAACTAAATGCTCTGCTTAACACCTGAAGTTGTTTTACTCTTTCTGGATGTAAATTCCTAATGCAGGTACCTAACTTCAGACAATGCCAGCCCTTCTCTCAAGCTTCTTCCAAGATCTCTTTTGAGGTTTTGATAATTATAAACCTCATCTTCAAGCTATTAATGACCAGAGAGACTCCTGCTTACACAAATATGTTACTTAAATTCTCTTATTTCGTAATTTTCTGAGTGATGATAATACTTATACCCTACACTTTTCATTATAACAATTTAGAGCTCCTTACACTATCCAGTAATAGAAAAGTATATAGGTAGATAAATTAGACATACAAAAATGCCTTTGCTTGAAACAGAGAAATGACTTATGCAATACAACATTGGGAGCTTTTGGTGTAAAGAATTCAGGTTTCAGTTTTTTGCTACTAATAAGAATAACTCAGTTGCAATGTTGGACAGACTCTTCCCAAAAAAACCCCAAACCTAGAAATGCTTTTTCGGCCTTTAAAAAAATGCATACAAAACAAAGGCATGAAGTATTTGGTCTGAATGGAAGCCTCAGTGCAAAATTAGAACTTTGACTCAGTTTCCTGAAGGACGATGGCTTTGCCATGTGGGAAATGGTCAAGCACATAGATATATAACTTATAACAAAGAGAGGAAACAAAACACATTCAGATTGAAGGCTGGGATGGGTAATTGCCATCTCAGGATTCTGAAAAACTAGATGAATGTCATTGCAGATCTGATAGTAAATACCCTGCATGAGTCTGTCAAATTTGGAATTATATGCTATGATTGATAGTGAATATAGCGTTGTACCCCAGTTACAAGACTCTATTGCAGATGAGGAACTGGACCAGATGCAAGCCATAGAGTTGTATTTCTCTTTAACAAGAATAATAATAATTATATTTATAATAATAATGAA
>WEKY01022492.1:1199-27482 GCA_013390045.1 Picathartes gymnocephalus | reverse complement strand
TGCTCCAGAGCTTGGTCACTCTCATGAAACAAACAGTCTAACACACCAACACATCTCCTACTTGAAAGGCCAAAAAAACAACATATAATATAAATTTAAAAAATTATTTTAGATACAATTATTTCACCCCAAACTGTGACACTTCTTTCTTATGGGACACCGGAAGGATCACAGCAATGAAGTAAATTTTGAAATGTTCGTTTTATCTAAAACTAGTTTTTACCTGAACATTTAGCTCAAACTGCTACAGCAGTGATTTTTCTAGTGATTCTTGCTATACTACAGAAATCACTACTACATTCAAGAATTGCCAAGAGCAAATATGTGAATATTCTGCAGGAAGGTAACATAACCCTCATTATTTAAATGCAAAAATACTAAGGTTGTTCTCAAACTTTAATTATCACTGACATGAGTTATGCCTGAAATATACCAAATAATTTGGCATGGGTTTTTTCCAGTGCTTTAAGGTTAATTATATATGATACACATTAATTCCCACAATGACAAACAAAGGAAAAATATTCTATATGCAGCCAGTAATTTATCACCAAAACAGAATAGTTCACAGAAGTGTAACAGAGCGCCTTGTCCTAGCACTGGCTTGCCTGCAGCAAAACACAGAACATACCCCTCCACCAGTACATAAATGTACTGGCTTACATGATGTGATATTCTTATTGACTTAAAATACACTCCTTATTCCTGCTCTCCTGGAAGTCTTATTTTTCAAGGAATCATCTGAGGGATCACCACATCTCAAAAGGAAAAAAAAAAACCCACCAAATCAAACATACAAAACTGCAGCAGAAACAACCTTCAAAGAAACCTAAAACTCAAACACATCCTCTCTGACACTTGATGAATACTATTCCCATCAGAAATCAAAAGATGGCATTTACCTGGCATAAACCTTGCATTAAAAGGAGACTGAAATGCAGTAGCTAAAAGATATCAAAACAGAGCTTGCTTGGTGAAAAGGAATTAAGTAAGCAAACATATATTAACAATCATTCTTTCTTGAATCACTTCCATAATAGGATACCATTTCTAACACCCAGAATGACTCTCTGGTAACAACTCTCCCTTCAAGGCAACAAATTTAATTTTTATCAATATTCTTCTGGAATAAAGGGACATGCTCTGAATTCCTCAGAAGAGAAATGTAGTTCTTTTGCTTCCCCAAACACCAATGTTCCTTTCCTCGAAAAAAATTAAAGGCCAAGCTCATTGTCCTACTGTTTAAGGCACTTCAGCATGAAAAAACAATTGGGCTGTTCCTGCACTTAAATTAGGTAGTTGCTTAAACATTGCTGAATTAGATGCAAAAAGAGGTATAAGAAAGAACAAAATTCGCACTTTCACTCTAGCACTATGTGCTTGATTATATATTAGTTAGGACCATTTATTTTCTAAGTTGGGGCTTTACTCAGAAATTTTCCCCAAAGATCTCTTGCAGTGACTGTGAGAACTACCCTTTTTTTTTTTTTTAAGCTCAGTATTAATTTCCTTGTCTTCTGCTGGGCAAGTAATGAAGCAAACTGATTTCCAGTAAGCTTTACCAAAAGGCAATCAAAAGCTCAGCATCATTACCAAAAGCAAAATTGCATTGATTAAACAGAAAAATCATTCTAATAAAAACGTGATAGACATGTAATAGTGACTTTCTACTGTACAGAGCAGTGAAAAGAAAAAAAGACAAAGATCTGTTAACAAAAAGAAAAACCCAAGAGATTGAAGCTAATATAGGCAAAACTACAATTTAGTTCTGAAAGTGGTATTTGAAAGTCCCAGTTAGAACAGGTTTTTCACTCTCAGAAGATAGTAGATGTTACATTCAAGGTATCATCAACTAAAATTAACTGCACTGCACATTCATTTAGTTTAACTTGGCTCTTAATCCAACTGGAACCCTGCTGGTAAATTTCTTTATTTTGAAAATTTCACATATAAAACTGCAGATGCAAGAGGAGTTTTGAGCAAAGAGTTTTCTGAGGACAGGTTGCAGCAAAACAGAATTGAATTTTAGGTCAACAATTCTTGTAACCAAAATGTCTCATTAAGCTGAGACATTACTCTGACTGAACAGCTCTGGGAAGAGGTATTTGATACTTGGCTTTTCAAATACCCTGCAGAAAAAAAGGTAGCATTTTCACACACTATTGAAAAGTATCACCTTGTGGACTAGGTGTTCATCACCACATAACAAATGAGAAAAGCTAGACCAAAAGGGCACTGGTTTGAACTCCAAAGCATGTTCGTAGCATCGCCCCACTTGCCTGTGCAACTTATAAGACCAAGTCTGGATAAGAAAACTAACTTGGGATTGCAAACAGTACCAAATTGGCTTATTTAGTTAACTGTGGTTTATGAAAAAAGTAATGAAGTCATTCTTGTCTTAAATAATTCTTGGAAAAACAAAAATGCAGTCAAAGTTTGTGGATTCAGTTTGACTGCCTAGACCAAAACAGAAAACATTCCTTTTGGAGTCAGTTTAAAAAAAAAAAAAGATGAAAAGCCAGACTGAGACGAAGAGTCTTGGGTAAGAACTTCACTTAACTCAGCTGTTATCTAGGTAGTGATTTTAATTCTACTGCTGAGGTAAATTACACAATCAGAGGATGGGCACAAATGGCAAATTTGGCATCTAAACAATGTTTCTGGCACAGGTAGATAAGGCAATGGAAGCAACAGCAGGAAAAAGCAAATAAGCTTGGCTTAAATTCCACTCCAAATTGCTGAGGACAAATATATTCTTTGTGAAAGCACCTCCATACTCCTCAAACACCACTTGTGCCTTTTACGAAAGTGTTCAGGTTCCAGCAATAGCTGGAGTGTTTTACATGGCCCTGGCATAAATCAACAGCCCCTGTCCCACTAGGACTTATTTTGCCTTCATAAATAATAATACAACTAGGGATGAAACTAAGTTATTCTATCTAAGAAGTAAGTTCACATCTTGTAGCAAAGAGGTCAGTAAGCTGCACGTCAATAATTCATTTCAAGAAAGACTTTGGACTCCGACCCAAATAACTCCCCTGAGCACGTACAGCAGTGTCAAGCATCTGCTTGATACATACTAACATAACAGCCGGCACTTTGGGTAGTGGTAGCTTCCATTTTTATTTATACATACACAATGTGGGTAGCATAGTCTTTCTATGGGGGGAAAAAAAGGGGGTTACATACTGATCCAAGGCTTAGAGATATCCATTTTGTCTTTGCCCCCACGACTTGCCTCCATCTGCAGCCTTCACCAAAGAGCTTATCCCTCAGACAGTGAAATAAACAGCATCTGGGAATGAAACTCACTTACTATAAATAAGTTGTGACAATGCTCCCAGAAACGAGCTGACTTTAAAGAAGTATCTACGTTAGACCTTCCTCCTTTCTACACCAGCAGAAACTGTGTCCTCACAAAGAGAGCACCACAGAAGCCACCTGAACTTTATCCCAAAGGCTCCTCCTCCCTAATGAAAACCTGGTGTGAGCCGTTAGCCCAGGTGTTTCCATCACCTCCCCTCCTCACACAGCTGCACCCACTTCGTAAAGGAGCTCTTGCTGTCTGAAGAGGCATTGGAAATAAGATAGAGCAGTGAGGTCCCCTCTGAGAAGCCTTTCTTCCACCTGCCATGCCCTGGGGAAGATGAAGCTCAGCTTCTGTGGTTTTACCAGTTATGAAAAATGTCCAGATTATCACAAATACTGATCTGCTGTTGAAGGAGCAAGGCCGTGCCCCTGCCTTTGTTTGCAAGGCAGGTAAATTCCTGCAGCAGCAAAGTAGATAGGAATGGCGCAAGGTAATTTTACACTAAGTAACATCCATCAGAAATCTGTTAACAAAGATGACAGTAGGCAAGTCTCTTGTTAATTACTTGACTGTAAAACTTAAAGAGCTTTAAGTTGATGAGTGTTCTCAATGGAACAGACATAATTAATTCCCTAGGAAGGGAAAATAAACGCTTCAAAAAATGCATGCTTCTATATACAATGTAAATTATGTTTTCCACATTTCTACTTCTTCTTGCCCATCCCCTCATAGACCAGAAAACATCTAGGAGATTTATATCATCACTTTAACCACAGAAATAAATGTAGAAGTTATCTTTCCAAGACTTAAATAACAACAAATATGATGTATGAAACAATAGTTAGAACTAAGAAAAACATTATTGTAGGGAAAGACATGTAACTATGGTTGAAATAGAGTATATTTCATTAAGGTGAGACCATCTTCTATTACTACTAAATAGTCTTCACTAACTACTAAAAACCAGGCAAACAGAAAAGAAAAATGAGGAAAAAAATCATCTTTCAAGCGTGCCACGTATTTTCATGTGGCTTTTAGTATGCAAGAGGGGAGCAAAACATTCAGATGCATTACTTTTACTATTTTTAAATGGTTTTTCTCCTCAAATACTTCTTAGCATCAAGACCCAACAATGTACTATAAAGAAGTTAGTGAAATGGGATTGATTAAAGCAGCAGTATTTTCAGAAATGCTGCAAGAAAAACTCAGAGAAATGCTTTTGTCAGCAAGCTAGTGACACTGGATTTTCTTTTAAACAGCAAAAGGATATTTAAAGAATAATAAAGTGTTTTAAGTAACCTATTAAAATCTAAGTCTCCTTCTATAGAAGCAGATCTCATTGTCTGCAGTGTGTATTTTTTTAAGTACAAATCAGGAAAAAAAGGTCATGTTTAACTTTTTTTATCATCAGGTGTGACAGAAAAATATTCTTCAGGCTTTATATGGGAAGAAAAATGTACTGTCAGTTTTTCTTCCTCTTTCCTAGTTCTATTCTCCTAGTCTATAATGTGCTGTATTAGCAAACGGAAATAAGAAAATGTCCTATTACTTCTGCTTCTCTAAGATCTTCAGAAAAGAGCCTGACTTTTTAGATTTTTTTTTACACTGGGTAGAAAAGACAATCTATTTCTCTCCTACACATTTACCCATTTAAATTTTCAAGACACATTTCACTGAGCTTGGGAATCTCATTGGGGTTTCAGTCTATTATGAAGCTCAGATTTTCAGTCATGACTGAACATCTAAGTTCTCCTAAGTCGTGGTGGTCTGATTTCTCACACTTACAAACTATTTTTACAAATAAGTCAACCACCTTGCTCTCAGGCAGTTTTGCTCCAGACATTATTTCCCGCATCCAGGATGAGAGATTCCACCTCATTTGACCCCCTCCATGTGCACCTGGTGTGAAGGAAACTTTCCTCTCTGACCATCCAGGAGTCAGTCTGGCAGCCACACTCCTGCCACCAGAGACTTCAGCTGCTGGGACCGAGGCCCTTCCACAGCAAATGACAAGTGTTACATTATCCAGTGTAAAACTGCCTGCCCCAGGGAGGCACCTGGACACTCCCTCCTAAACCTGAGTGAATATGAAACCCTCTGTATTCTCTGGGCTTCCTTCCCTGGGTCCAGAATGCAACCAACACTTGGATAAGAATGGGGCCCTCAACAATGAGAAGACCAGGAGAAAAGGATCAACAGAATGCCATCAGGATCCACAGAGTAGCAATATTTTTTCTACTTAATCTGTCTCTATCACTCTCTTTCCTCCTCTATTTTTCTATTTCTTTCTACCTCTCCCTCACATTTACTGTTAAATAAAAATCCATACTATTGACTTTAGCATATGGTCTTGTTTGCACCTTAATTCGGGCAGAGATATCTCTCTAATAATTTTAATAACCAGACCTTAACAGCACATAACACCTGCCCTTGCTCTCTCGCTTCAAAGCAAAAAATTTATTGGACTGCAACACAGACTTTTCTTCATGTCAGTTACTCTGTACAAAACCAAACAAAAAAAGTACAGTCCAAGATGGCCAGGAATAAATATTATGATAAAGGGATGTACAGTTTACACAGGGAAACGCTCCATAATTTTCACTCTGCTGTAGAATGGAGGAGGACAAAGGCGACTCTGAATCTGGTCTGGGAGTTAGCCATAGTGTGGATTCAGTCAGAGACTAAATTAACAGCTGAAAATGCATTTCATTAAGAACCAAGGTAACAAATTACTGCCAGACTTGGAAATCCCAACTGCATTTCACACAGTCAGTAAACTTTAGCTTTTTCAGACTCAAAGGGTCAAAAATTAAGGTTGAACTGTGAGCTATTAGAAGGTAACATAAAAGGCATTTGGACTCAGCTGGTCCTAACAAGGTATTACAACAGGTTATCTAAATCTCATAGTAATTTACAGGAGACAATCCTGGGTTTGGATGATAGTTGGCCTCACAAAAACTTCATTTCACCTTGCAAACTTCTATTTTACCCATAACTTGCTGGCAGACATAACAAGACAAAGATGCTGATGAATACAAAGGGCAAACAAAGAATGATCCTTCTTCCTTTGCCTTTGAATCTTCTTCCTTAGGCTGTTCTTGTGACACATGGTGTGTTTTGAACAACAAATTTTTTTTAAGCCTGCAATGACAATTTTGAGACAGAAAATACAAAACTATCACAAGCAGAATGTAAGGAGTATGTCATTGCCCTTCTCCTGCATATTTTTCTTCCCAGAGCTTTCATGTATGCCAGTGTTGCATGTCATGAAGTACTATATGGAATGTCATACTGTGTGACAGAGTTATGTAATTTTCACATTTGGAACAGTTGCTCTGTCTGGGGCGTTACGTCCTTTTTTTTTTTTTTTTAATGAGTGTATGTCTAATTTTGAATAAAGATGTTTATTTACACAAAACGTTGTGAGCAGCATGCATATCCTGATGCACAGAAAATCAGTATGATGGCTGGTGTTGAGAAAGTGTAGTTAACTGATTACAGCTGGAGCTTAAGTTTAGGACTCCTGAATTATCTTCTGAGCTGTGCAACTCATTATTATATAACTGGAGTCTATGGTATTTTACAATACTACAAAGAACCTTGAGGAACAACTAATATTTATAGCATAATTTCAGACCCCAAGTGAAAGGCATGTTTAGCAGTATGACAATAAAAATTTGCTAGTAAAATAAAAAAAAAATAGTCATAAGTGGCATAAAAAATTCAGAGTAAGAGTAAAATGACCTGGGCTTATTGTTTCTGATGGAAGTCTTCTCAACCATGCCATGTGAAGATCTGCCCTGCTAAAAATTTTTCATAAAATCATAGAATAATTCAGGTTCAAACGGGTCTCAGTAGGTCACCTGATCCAATCCTGCCCAAAGCAGGGTCAGCTGTTCTTTAATCCTTCCTAAGAAGCCATTAATCATTCCCTCAGAGCCAAGTTATCAAGAGCATCGTGAATTGTTCAGTAACCTGATTACAAAGATTAATTAATCAAGCCTGAATTTTGCTAATCCAATTACAGTACTCTCAAAGAACTCAAGGCATGTTTGGATGCACAATGCAGTTACTCGTGATATGGGGCAATTCATAACATTTTGAAGATCAAGACTGTGGTTTATTTAGCAGTGCCTTTGCTAAGAGAGTGTAGACATGGGCATTCTCTGTTAAGGAGCCAAAGGGTTTAGCAGTGCCTGTATAGAGCGGGACAGAACACTTACAACAGCTCTTCTATGGATGGGCAGCCAGGGCTCAGGCAGCCATCAGGAAGGGGGAATATTACTGCAGATCTGAGAGTGAGGGTGCAGTTCACCAGAAGCAGCTCATGATTTATACACTGGGGCATATAAGCCACAAACAGCACAACTGGCACAACTGCCTTTTAATGCAGAGCTGGTAGAGAGCAGCCTTGCCCTGAAAACATGGAGAATCACTTAGAATATATTTCCTCTGTGCACTTTAGGAATAGCTATGAATGACAATCTCTTTTGTTTGAGCTAATATGTATGTCTATTTTGAGGAAGAAGAACCACGACAGGAAGAACAGTGAAATTATCACCTTGTCTGACTGACCACAGAACTCTATCCACACAAACCATCTTCTTTACCTCAGAATGTTATATAGCCCATAAGATCAGTACTATTCTGGTGCTTCAAGGAGACAATACTATTAGCAGATAAAAGTTATGAAGATACAGCTTCTGTAAAAACGTTTGTATCTACTTACAAATTAACATACATCTTTGCCTGGTCAGATTCCTGTGATAGGACTCTCCAGCCGGCATAAACCACCACTGCCCTATTGCTGATCTATGCACTTCCAATGATTCAGTCCACCAGAACCCATCATGCTTCCACCAATATTTTAATGTTCTGTTTATACAGAGTTGGTTTTGTTCTTCAAAAGAAAAGGCAACACACAAACTAACGGGATGATATACAACTCCTTATTTGAAGTGGCATTTAAATTTACTCTCTAATCCTGCAACGACTGGGAAACCAAACAATTGTGATGCGATCACAAAAAGCAATCATGAGTATATGGCTCTCAGTCTAAAGGGAGTACACCTAGGGGAAGTACAGTTACTTACCATGCATGTTTCATAACAGCTGAGGGTTTTGTACAGACAGGAACTGAAACGTTTCTTAAATTTTCTTGACGAGAAATGTGGGTAAAAAATACACACTAAAGCATGATACAGAGTGGCAAGATTTGAAGAAATCTACAGTACAATAGGGGAAAGTTTAATGCATACTAGCCAAGATACAGAGAAGGTGACAGAGAAGCAAGCTAAAAATAAACCTGGTGGGTGGCAGTGTGGGCGTGTGATTCCACTGGTTTAGCCTGAGAATTTTTTCCAGAGCCATACAGAAGGTCTCAAGTGCATCTAGTTAAAGCCTACTTTTAAAACTGTTAACCACTGATATATCTGAAGAGGTTTCTTGTTTGGTTTTTTCAATTGTTACATCTGTTGATTTCTCTCTCCTTTCCTTCTGGCAGATGCACTCCACCCGCTACTTTAACTCTCCTACACTTCCAAGTCTATGCCTGTAATGAAGGCAGCCTCTCTGGGTATCTGGACTTCAGTGACAACACATGGAATCTGAAGTATCTTCATTTAAATAATTTTTTTAATTATACTGTACTTCACAATAAAACCCCAGCAACCTGCAGTTTTGCTTCTGCTCCTGGGATGTTTACAGTTAAGCAGAGCATAATGCCATAATGTCATCCCACTCCTCAATTCAAGGCTGTGTGAAAAGAGCAGATAGGAATACACTCCAATGCAGGCATTATGTTCTTCCCCAGCCCCCAAGTTTAAGAAGGCTATATTCAAAATCCCCTGGTGAAATACCAACATTATTAAATGACTGTTTAAAAGCTATGTTTATAAACAGTGCTAAAATAATTTTTATAGAAATGATACCATTTCTCTTCTCAAGCACAAAATCTATCACGTTCTATCATGAAAAGCAGTATTTCTCATTCTTTATACAATGGAAGCAATCTTCCTAATACTCTAAGCAGGTAAATATTATATATTTCATGCATATCCTATACAGCTGCAGAGTGGGGACACAGCAAAAATATCACTTTCTGCATCTGTAGAATTCCACCAGGCAAACAATTAAGCAGTGCTTTGACTCACTGGGGCACTTGGACCAAAATTTGCACTTTCCCATCTAACACAATAAATCGAAGTTTATTCTAGGTCATGCCCAGCTCCATTAATGTAAGTATACTTGCAGCTTTATATACCATTCATAAAATACCCCCATAAAGCCAGGCACAGTGGTGATACTATGGCTCCTCTGCACAGTCATTCTGCCCTTGCAGACTGGGTCTTCTACAGTCATAATTAAGTTCAATCAGCACTAATTTATCTTGTATTTCAGCCAAAAATATTATACTGAGATATGCTGGAAGGAGCTGTAGGGCTTTCTTTATTCAGTTATTACAGGAATTGCATTTGTTTCCAACAACTAATAAATGGGAGTCGATACAGCTACAGGACAATACAGTGGCAATGATGTTAAGTTATGCAGATTAAAACCATTTCCAGATCTAAGTACAAAAGGCACTTAAGAGAGGCGGAAATACACATTTTCAGTCTAAAAGTATCGTTAACAAATTCAACCATTCATTAACTAAGGCCAAACCAAAGACTTTTAGTATCAGAAAGTAAAGTATTTGTGAGCACAACATGTAAGGTCACACTGTGTGAACTGAAGATATAATTGTCAGGCAAATTCTACAAGGGAATAAATAAGTGAAAACAAGCCTGTATCAAATGTTGAACAATTACTTTGAAATTACAAATAGTCTTGACTTCAGAAGTGCCTTGCCTGGTTCTTCTTTTCACCCATGCCAAAACAAATTAATTAAAAGTAAAGACAAGTAAACATAACAGAATAAAAAGGCATATAACTAAATACTTCACAATTTCATCACGTAAAAATAAATTCAGTTGTATTAAATAATGTTACATTTCAATGCTACTGCTATTCTGCTGTATGCCCAAACTACCTTCATGGACACAGAATTATTTTTCAGCATCTATATTACTGTTCTCCATGGAGCTATAATGATTTATATGAGGATCTAACCCTGTTTTCTCTCCTTAAACAAATTTAACATTTCACATGAAATCCATTTTGCAGAACATCTGTTTAATCTTCATTATTAATACATGATCATCACAGATCTCATTCTGTTAGTTTCTGTAAAAATCGCATCATGCAAGAAACAGCTTATTTGTGAGGATTTCAACATCTTAAGTACATTCTGTCCTTCCCAAGTCATAACACTTTTTTTCTAACCAGATGATCAGCTTCCTGAATTGAACTATATTATAATAATATCTGAGATAATTTTTCCTCTGAAATTGGTGTTTAGGCATTGTAAAGCATGATTAAACTTACAGTGCAATGTTGACTTGGTCCAGGTAAAAAAAACCACACCTTTCTCTAAAGCTTCTTTCTTCACCTCTACTACGTGAAAAAAAATTAATTTCAAAGAATGCTCTACCACTAATGCATTACCTTTACCTCATTATGCTAACAATGGCTTGTACAAGAGTTCATAAACAAAAAATACCAAATAGCTCAAGTGAATGAGAAGAAGGCACAGAGAAGCATTTCTTGATTAAAAGCACACAACACTACACTAAAGCTGGGCAACCCTACAAAACACTGTGGATATTACATATATTAGGTCGATGTATCTAAGTGATGCAAATGATAAACTGCAGCTAAACTCTGATAAAGAGTGCCCTTGGGAAATACTCCCTTTCTTGATATTTATTCTGATACAGGTGATACAAAGACATCCCACAGCCTTAATAATTTAAGTAAACCCTGTATTTATCAGTCTGTATTACTTGGCAGTAGTGTCACAAGTACTAGAAAACCTGGCTGAAAATCTGCCTCAACAGACAAAAAAAATTTCAAAAATTGCTATGTTGTGTTTCATCTATTTTTTCTCTCCACAATATTGGGAACGGCATCCAGTTCAAAAAAAAGAGAAATTAGAAAGCCATAACTGATGGAAAGAATTCAAAGGTTCAGTCATGAACTTTATATCTTCATGAGACCAGGAAACAAAATATTGTAACACAGCCTCCAACATTTTGAATAAAGTCTTAACTATGAAAACTGCCTCACATCATGAAATTTCACAAAATGCTTTTAGCGATTTATCCTTTAACTTTTACAAACTATTTTAATTGTTTTGAAATTTTTTCTACTAACCTGTATGTTAATTAGGTATCCCAATAATAACAACCATACTTCTCCAGATCTTATTCTCTCAAATGTGTCACCTCCTCTATTAATGTTTGCAAATACAGGTAGAAATACATGACTAAATTGCATTGAATGTATATATTAAGTTTAAACATGCAATGCAGATGAGTTCTGATCAGCATAAAGATTAATATAGAATATGTGCATAAAAGTATGTATATAAAATTTATGTTGTCTATATTCTACTTTACAGCAAAGAGGATAATGATTTCCAATAGACTGGTTTGTTATATAGAGCTATTTTCCACAGTAATACTGATTATTTTTTTAATATCACAGTATAAAAAATTGAGGCAATAATCTACTGCACAGTATCAGAAACAAATTAATATGGTTGGGACTCAGTTCCTATTTTTTGCCTTCAGACACAAATGAAAGAATTGTGAATTTCAGGATTAAAACAGAAGCATGTTTTCTCCTGTCTAGAAATGAACATGCTAGAGGTCTCTGATAGTGACAGGAGAGTGTTAACAACTTTGCATGCATTTTGGATTGCCACCACAGTTTTGCACGTGCTTTTCCATTGTCCCCTGTGCATCTGGTCAGAAGTATCACCTTGGTTTCTGTTATCCTTCAGCCCCTCCCACCTAAGACTGGGATATCAAGCAGTATCCTGACTTGTACCTTGCCGTACTCTGCCTACACAAACTTCTGTCCATTCTAGATTCAACTGTACAAAGCTGGGGAGAGAAGTCTTGCTATCTCTCATAATAAATCCATCTTAAGGACTACCCAAAGAGAAAATAGCAGGCCATAACTCTGGGATACCAGAAACATTAGTTTGACAACTGCAGTTATTGAAGGTAAAATATTAAATTGTAATGGTTTTTAAGTCACCACTACCAGTGCTGTCAGTGGAGGGGAAAAAAGTCAATTTCTAAAGCTAACAATTAAAAATTCACTGGCTGATGGTTACACTTAGGATTTAGATTGCTCAAAGTAATAACGATTTTGTTGCATTAATAATTCTAGGTAAAGTTAGCAAAATATGAAGTTAGTTGGTTTTGGTTTTTTTCCAGAAGCAGCACAGTCTCTGGCATTTAGTGTCAGAATTTGTGTTCTATTGACAACATCTACCTACAGCTATTAATCTGCTGGCCATAAAGCAGCTGTTGTGGTGGTGGCTCTGATAGGTTTTTTTCTGTCAATAAACATTAACATAATATCTGACTTCAGTCTTTCCTAGGCAAAGCACTGAGCAGGCAAGAAGGCTGGGAGGAAAACATCACAATTTTTGATGAATAAAAGTACAGCTTCACCAACTATCTAATTTGTTGAACATAGAAATCTTAACAGTTACCTCAAACACGCATGTGTGATTATTACTGCTTAGGTCAACTCACTAGTGATATCTCCTCTTTGCAGTAGCTTCCATTATTCTCACAAGCCAGGGACACCCAAGAGACATCACTTGATTCTGTTCCTTCCCTTCCAAAAATGAGGAAAGCACGTCCACTGTTGTCAAACCATGCTCTAAAAGATTTGATTATGTTTTCCACTGTACGTGAATCCTTAGAAAAAAGGGACATTTCATGAAGAAGTCCCTAAGAGGACCCTTAAAGGATTAAAAACTCCCAGCAGCAGGAGCAGGCCCCTGGTGGGCTGTGTGAGGGCACTCCCAGGCTGGACACAGCCACTTCCAGCTGGCACCAACCAACCCATCTGGGCATGGCTAGGCCCCTCAGCAAAGGTGGTGGTGCTTCGGGGAAAGCATGTTTAATAATGGATAAAAAACCTGTGGAGCGGTTGGTAGAAAAGAGTTAAAAACAAAATGTGTGAGAAACAGCCCTGCGAACACCAAGGTCAGTGGAGGAGGAGAGGGTGGAAGTGGTCCAGGCACCTGGTCAGACAGCCATGCTGAGGCAGGTTTATCCTAAAGGACTGAGCCCACTGAGAGCCCACAGCGGAGCAGGGGAGAAGTGGGAGGGGGAAGGAGCAGATGAGAGGAGCTGGTTTGCACTGACTGCACCCCCCACTCCCTGGAACCACTTGGGGGGGATCTGATAGAGAAGCTGGGGATGAAGGAGTGAAGTTGAGCCATGGAAGAAGCAGAGAGAGGCATGGGGAAGGAGAAGGTAGGTTTGGTTTAGCTTCTTATCATCCTACTCTATCTTTAATTGGCAGAACATTACAATAGCTCTTCTCCAGGTCAAGTCTGTTTTGCTCATGACACAACAGGTAAACAATCTCCCTGTTTCCTGACCCAGGAGCTTTCCCATCTTGTTCTGGCCAGCTGCCCTGCTGAGGAAAAGGACTAAGATGGTGCCTGGGTGGGCATCTGGCAGCATCCAACCCACCCCAGAGAGAACAGGGTCATGAAGGCTGTGTGCTGTAGGTACAGAAAGGCCAATTCTCATTGACTGCAATGCCAGAGGCAGGAGAACTGCTGATACATTTTTCTCCTCGTATCCTGCCACATGTGATGACCATACACATACAAAGTGAATGTCAGATGACAGACTTCCTATGTCAATTTGAAAATGTTACCCCACATTGCAGCTGTGGTAAATTTTGCTCTAATTATGTAACAGACATACATTGTGATGTGAACTTTGGCTTTTAAAAGTCAGAACACTTCAGTGTTCCTGCAAATAAAGATCATTACAAAGTACCTAAACACATGACTAATTTTAAACACATGATCCCACTTACTTCAAAAGAACGGATCAATGATTCAACTTAGATACTCAAAACTTAAAGTAAGTTAGATGACTATGATTTGATCCTTCATTTCTTAGAGATATCTGGGGAAGGTTTGGGGAGTAAAAATAATATACCGAATTTTACTGTTTTAATCAGATATTTAAAAGCACACATTTAATTCCAGTTTTATATCTATTTTCTTTGCTGACTGTGGAAAAAAAATTTCTTGCACCACAACAGAATGGTTCTACGTGTCTTAGCAATTGTCATGGGATTTTGGTTTTCCTATAGGTTCTACCAACATGCCTGTTAGGTAAAAAACACTGGACAAAAGTAAGTATTAAATTTGACTTGAAACTAAGTATCAAGTTTCAAAACGTGCTGAAAGTGTACTTCAAAATATAAATTCCCATCTGACAGAGAATTGAATTGTCCCTATTCCAGGAAATGCAGTTTGGCTATAACTTTTATTTCCTCAGAAATATGTAATTTACATTCTTTCAATTTAAAAAGGACAGTGTAAAAGGTGTCACCTTTATAAAAGCTGTTTCAATAAAACTTTACTTCCACACTATACTTTAAAATTAACTTGACCTTGAATTCTAAATTTCAGAAGGGTGAGTATACTACACTTCTTCCTAGATGACCAAAAATATCTGAAAATCTGACAGCATATTCACTGCATTTGAGACCACAAATTAGGACACGGGAAAGAAAGATTTGATGCACCCTACCTTTCAGGAAAGTCAATGCTATGGTTTGAAATATACTACCCCAGTTCCCTAAAAACAACTAGATTTTTCTAACAGTTAATCAAAAAGTTTAGTAGACTTGCATTCTGGCTTCCCAAGATGGCAGAAGACAAGGAAATTATTTCACATAATTATGCCAGTACGGGGAAGGATCTGAGTCCCTTCAATAGGTGTAGTTTAACCCAGATCTTGCAAGGAAAATTATAAGGTACACATCAACATATAGTACCAAACCTAAGATCACCAAATATTAGCTGAATTACCACTAAAACAAACAAACATGCAAACAAAACCAAATCAAACCAAACCAAAAAAAAAAAAAAAAACCAAAACAAAATCAGCTTCTTCTATTTCTTGTCGACAGATGTCTCTTTAGACAGAGTTCAACTGGCAACTCCAAGAGGATATCCTCAAAATACCACATTTTTTATTACCCTGTAACATCCAGCATAGGTGCAGTGAAACAATACCTCTCGCTAAGGTGTAACTTGCCACGAGACAAGTTGTTTTTATGCACAGCCTGCCTCCTGCAGTAATTCTGTGCATTTCATAATTGCACTCACATTATGGGCCAACATCTTTTCTTCAAGGATCACCAGAATTGCACTCTGAAGTGTTTTTCTCTACTCAGACATTTAGCCTTGCCTATGTTATTTCACAGTTAGCAGCTATCAGCTGCATTCACATAACTTCTTTTTGTACATTTCAGCACAGAAATTATATATAATGCACTGCAAGTCCTCACATGCCCTCTTCTCCCTGATACAGTCTTACAAATCACTGAGACATTCTTCATAGTTAATCAGTTACCTCCCTACCCACTAAATGTGACACTTTATCCCTTACTTTAGTAACGGCTCTCATGGCTTTGTCCTCAGCCAAAAGACATCTTCTTAGTAAGTTTTCCACACTTCAGTTCTCTCAAACGATTGGTAGCATATGGCATTATTTGTGAGACAGAGGGTTTGCAAAATGACTGAAGTAGTTTTAGACTAAAATTTCTAAGGCTCACTTCTAGGATATATCTGACAATAGATCTTTCTCTAGGGGAGAGGAAGAGAAGCACTCTCCTCAAGACTTAGGATTTTTCTCTGCTTTCTCACATATAGGCTATCAAAGCCACAGCGTTTTGTCCTGTGGTCACAAGGAAAGCACTAATTGCAAAAACATTCAACAGCAACAGATGACTGGTGAAAAATACCGGTCAGTTTAACCTCTATTAAGCTGATCTTTAATTCCTCTCAGAAAGAGCAGGGCATCTGGGAAGATGGGAAAATTCGTTGGTTGAGTACAATGCCTGTTTGCAAATATACTGCCCTTCTTATTAGCAGCTGCGTCTGCAGTTTGAGTGCATGCTCTATTAGATGTTTTCATAAATTATTTATCTAAATGGTGCATGTAAAAAGCATGGGAAGATATTCCTGAGGTTTACAAAAGCATATAAATAAATGTGCTACAATATACATGTTTTTTTCCTTAAATATTTTCTTCACAGCGCTCTCAGGGTTTTCTGTTTGCTCTTTATGAACAGAAGTACTTTAGTCCACTATAAACATGTACAATAAATATTGTATGAGAGTACTTTCAAATGTAGGGCAAATTCTAAAAATGCACAAAGAGCTGTGCATTGGTGGTATCAATTCAGGAAATACTTGATGGAATATTTTATTCTTACATTCTTTCTCAATATAATTACGCATTTCCTATATCTGTTTCAAAGTCTGTTCAAACAGGAGGAAGAAGGTTTGGAAAAGTACTACTAACACATTCTCAAATGTACAAAAAAGTGAAAAGTTGAGTTCAGCACACAAACTCCATCAAAAACATCTATGTCCTAATTTCCCACTCTGTAAAGACTTATGTATGAGCATTATTTTCTACACATGTGAAGATTTCTCTGTAAATACCTGAGCTTCTTACATATTCCAACATAAGCATAACATGTGAGTCCTCACAGGACTGGGATCTTTTCCAGCTCATACTGACTTCAATGGGAATCAGTTTATTTATCCTTCAGTCTAACAAAAAGCATGTTAACATAATTAAACTAAAATAAGAATAGAAGTTAGAAGGTTAGAAGTATCAATAAGAATTGGGGGTATTTCTAGTGCTACAGCACCTAAATTTATCTACAAGTCATCAAACTGAGAATTCCCTAATTTCCCTGGGTTTTGTGCTTGCAAATAAATGCAGGAAGACATAACTTCTCCATTTTCAAGTAGTGCATTTTGCACATCAATGCAAACACAATACCAATACAATAAAGAAATAAACATTAGCGCTTAAAAAAAAGGACAGGCCAGCAGTTCATTTTCCTCTACTCTTTGAATTACTTAGGACACTACAGAAGGATTTGTTTTTTTCCTTACTTAAAGGGAAGATTATGGTAGAAATTTGGACTCTGAAGACAGTCTCCAAACAGACAATCATCTTTTAGACTGTTTCCATGTCATAAAGGGGTTTTGGGATGTTTTTTTGTTTGTTTTTTGTTTGGGTTTTTTTGAGAGCAAGAGAGAAAGATCAATACTGGTTTTATGTTAGAATCAAGACATCTTTATTAATGGGCTAAAACAAACTGTACTTCTTAAACATGATGCTTAAGGGCAATGGGCCGAGACTATCAGCTATTTCTTCATATCAGCAAAAAAAACCACTGTCATCATTAAGGCCATGCAGAAACAAAGCAGCCCAGTCCGGACCAGGGATGATATTATTTCTTGCTTAATAAGCAAAGCTCTTAATAGAGATGGCATTTATCATCTGGGTTTCCAGAAAAATTGAGGAGCAAATTGAGGTTAGGAGATTAAGTGTGTCCAAAAATGTCTTCTTTAAAATGATGGGATAATCCTAACGGTTATACAATAAACTAATACAATAATCCTGAATGATTCCTAAACAAAGATTTATTGAGTGGGGTCATAATGCAAGTTTGATTTTAATATATTACTACAAGCTGCTTATGACCCAGTCATAGCTGAGAAGTTTGAAATAAGATCAATTGCAAGGTGATATTCAAAGCATTTGAGACAAGAAATTTCCTATAAATAGCAGTCATCCCTCCACCCTCCTCTATTGTAACCCATAGACTTGCACTTTGGTGAGATTCCAACCGGTCAAACCCCTTTTTTCACACAGACTAACAGTCCCAAATTCCTGAAGCACACTGTTTCACTGCTGTGGTCCTTGAGGCATAGCCAGAGTGTGATCCAGTGGCCTTCAGAGCAGACAAAGCATGGCTAATATACAGCTGTGACCACCAAACTGTCCCTCCCTGCTACTGTAATTTGGTTTCTGAATGAAAACGTCCAACTGTCCCGTTTGATCTTTCATTTCAAGCCAGGGCTTTGCCTATAGTGCCAAGCGTCATCCCTTTCCCACAGATTTCTTTATTCACAGATGTGAGAAGAGGCAATTGGCTTTCTGTCAAGGTTACTAGAAGCCAAATAGTTAAGCATATCTAAAAAGTAGGAGCAGTTCTGCTGCTACAGTACAGGGAATTTTCTGAAAGGGACATATTCTAAAAATCTTTGCTGATTTTAGCACTACTAGTTGCCTTTCAGTTAGTACGTTTAAAATCAGAATCTCAAATAAAGATGACGTATTCAGAAATATTAATGTAAGTTATTTGGTTCGTTACACTCAGCCTGTGCTCTGACACATATTGGATATTACCAACTTTTAAACAAAAATCACATTTCTGTCTGCATATTTTCTGTCTGCATATTTTCTGCCTTACTTGCAAGAAAATAAACATGAAGAGACACAGTTGTTTTGCCAACTGAGGTTAAAATTTTTTCTTTATCCTCCAAGGCGTGTATTTCCTTTGTGTATGGTTACTCGCTTTTCTTTTTAGAGCCGAACAAAGTTGAATATTCCAGAACCCAGATATTTTGTTATTCTCTTTCAATTGGATTACATGATCTTGTACGGAATCCACAAGTATATTACATTTGTAATTTCAAAATAGTTTCTCTATACTGATTGTCCTAGTGATCAAAAGACATAAATTACTTGGAAGAAAACAGAAAAACTGAGTAATAAGTTTTGCTGCAATCAGTGTCTCTAATATGTATGAGAATGGGACATTATTTCACCAAAACAATCCATCTGTGAAGTATGTGAAGGGATGACTGCGTTTGGATACAGCAATTAATCACCACATTATTTATAGCACTTCAGAAGCAGCTTACAGTACATTAATCAGGGATAACTTCTGCTTAATTAACAGAGCTGCCAAAAACATCAAACAAGACCATAAAAAACTGAATTGAGAAAGAAAGCAATAGCAAGGGACTGGTAATGACGAAATATTCAAAATTCCTCTTCAGCAAAAGTCTTCTCCCAATTTCTCTTTCTACACCACCAGTAAGCAACAAACTCCATCGACAAACAACTATGTTAGCTGACTATATTGGTAATATTAGATAATCATGTGCAAGAAGAAAACAAAGCTATAAGAAATTGACTGCATCAGTTTTAGTGCCCTGCCATGCACATGGCCACGTGGCTATGGAAGATGCTGAAAATAAAGAAGCAACTTATTTATTTGAAAGATCTTCCTTTGTGCAATTCGAAGCCACTAGAGTGAGAAGATGCATGGATCACACTGAAATTCATTGTTTCTCCTACATCATGGACGCTGTTAAAAGTAAAGAAGAGTAGTCTGGGTTTGCTGTTTAATCTGCTTTTCAAGTCATGGCTCAGTGGAAGTCTCCTTCTTATGTAGAGGCTCAGAAAATAAAGTCATGTTTTCCAGAAGTGTGAAAGGCAGTGTAACTCTCCTAACCAAAGTACTTGAAAAGAAGTTCAGCAATTAAAACTAAGTAAAACATTAGTAAGATATGGAGAACACAAGTAATTTGCATGTTAGGCATATGCAAATTGGAAAATAAGATCTGGTTTTAAGGAATAAAGAACTTCATAAAATTACATGGCTATTAAAAGTAGCTTATATGCTAAGAAGTATTCTGATTTACATAAGCAAATTTATTTTAATTACTACATGCAAATGGTAATTATATCAAGTAAAAACAAATTTTTATTGAAAGCACATCTCATTATAGAAAACATCAATGAATTTTTCAAGTTTGGGTCTTCCTTAAGAAGGGGTGATGTTTAAAATATAGAAAAAATGCTTTTATTATTCAATGCACAGCTGAAAGTTTAAGTATGAAGCAACCGCAATTAGGTTTTGTTAGTCTTTTTTTAGCCTGGTGTCTAAAGATCTCCAAATAACTTGAGATATCCTCTGGAAGTAACAGTGAAATGGTTATTGTTACTTGTTGTACTTTAACATTCTAGTATAAAAATACCTTGTTTTCACTGTTGAAGCTCTGTTTGTCCTTATGTAAATAAGGATACCTAAATCTATTATTAGTCTAACATTCGACATGTATAAAGGCAGGTACATTTAGGAACTCACATTTAGTCTAAGAGCATTTTCACAAAAGTCTTCATGAAACTGTCACTTGACACTGGAATGTGCATGCCCAAACCCCACTTTAATAAGTATGTTCGTATTTGTGCTTATGAAATGGAAAAAAAAAATCAAATGTACTTGAATGAACGTGGAATCGTCGCATCAGATGTGCTTGAACCAAGATCTCTCAATTGACATAGAAGAAACTATTTCTGCATCATTCATAACTGAAAGAAAAATAATCATAGGACCTAAAAAGAAGGAAGAGGCCCACCAACAAATTCCTTTGTAAAATACAGATCCACATAAATATCACTCCAGGCTCTCATCAAGTCCCTCCTGGTTAAAAGTTCCTTATCTAGTGGTAGAATTTGGGGCAATAGAAAAGAATGCTTCTAGTGCTTTTGTTATGTCATACAGTACTATCCATATGGTTATCACTTGTCTTAATGGGTCTTGAAGCAAATTTTCTTGTTGCACTGGTAACAATGACTGCCATGAGGTCACTCAACATTCATCTAAAGGACTCAAATATTCATCTTACATGGTAACTGTAAGATCTGTTCAACAGTAATATCACTTCAAACTATTCTGTAAAATAATATTGCCCTCCCAGAACTTGTGATTTGTTGAGCTCATTGAGCTGTCTCCTGACAAACCAAATGCATTTCAGATCAGTGGGGCCTGGGGTGAGGGGAAGGAACCCTGTATAGTTAGATGCAGAAAGCATTAAGAACTATGGTTAATACTTATGGTTAATATGGTTATTTTGTCTCATTACTCCTTAAGTGAAACTATTAATCCAGAGGCCTATAAATTATTCCATTTTCCTGTATCAGCCCTTTTTAATGTTTTGTTAGTATTCATGGAGTGAAGATGGCAGCCCATGAGCACGTCTGGTAGAATTTCCTCTCAATGACTCAGAGCAATAAAACACTAGTCTCAGCAATCCTGGGCAGATGGTATTCCTTCTTCAAACAGGTGTGGGGATGTAAAACGTGCCACTACCTTTACCTACTGACAGTTTGCTACAACAAATTGCTTAAAATAAAAGAAATAAAGTCTAACTTGGATGAAGCTACCAGATTATTCTTCACACATCCAAGACTCAGAGTGATTTAAATGGCATTTCAGCACATACTAAAAATGGCAGATCAGTCTCTGAGAAATCTTACAATTCCAACTAAAATGCAACACAGTTTGCTATTTCCTGACAAATCCTTTATGACTGAAACCAAATACTATTCATCTGAAGTCACTATTTAAAAAAAAATGCATCAGACCATAGAATCACAAATACAAACACACTCCTGAATATCTCTACACTGTATTGTAAAATATACTTTTCCTTTCTTTTCTGCAAAAGTCCCATTATCACTGATAACTGCTCTTAGACAGGCAATGTTCTTTCACCACTGATAAGTCTCCTAGACGGACAGACTATGCCAGACAAATAAAATTGATACAGATAAGTACTTTGAGCATTTCATAGAACTATAAATAAAAACGTTTCTAGAATGAATGATAACAAAAGTAACACAGCAAGCCTGGTGAAAAACCTCTGAACACAATGAGAGATAGAGTTACACAGAAAATGGGAAAACTACAAATAAACATGACAGAGAAAGCTCCATCTGTAGAATAACAGCATTCTGCTTTGAATGAGAATGCATGTAAAAATGTAATGCAAGAAAACCCAGTCAGGCAAAACATAAGCTCTCTGTAAGTACACCCAAGTAGAGTCAAATCAAATAATTCACACTGCTTGGTCACAAAACCAGATCTAAAAATGGGACAATTAAGAAGGTCTATCTGAGGACGTAAAAATCCCCAAACGACCTTGTGAAAGGTTCTGTAGGGCACAGAACTTACTTACCTGCAAACCAAGTGACACAGTATCAACTTTCATTGACAACTTCCAAGACATCTTAAAGGCAACAGGAGAACTCTACTGATCTTATTCCTAAAAAAGGAGCAGATTACCTCCTTATCACATGCCAGCTGTGAAACAAGGAACAGACAACCAGTGAAAAAAGAAGACAGAGATGGTTTTGCATATCTCAAAGAAAAAAAAATTCTGAGCTTTCCCAGGTCCTGGAACAGCTGCAGGCACTTACATAGACATAACTACCAACTACAAGGCAACATTGTCAAGTTGACCCAAAATCACACCCTATCTCAGTCCGTGTGAATGACAGCTAAGACCTAAGCCTCCAACAGGACTCCCTTTCGAGTGGAAAAACTGCTGCAAAATGGTTATTCCTTATTCAAACATTGAGACCCCAGGGTGACTTGCATTTTGACACGTAATCCAATTAGTAAGATTGAGACTAAGCTAATTGCAGAAGGAAAAAAATAGCACCAATCATCATGTAAACCTTGTGGCTTCATGGTTTCACACTTTAATACCTGTCCAACAGATAATACAGGATTTTCAGTCTGAACCAGCTCCCACCGCAGCGGGATAAATAAATAACAAAACTACTCAGGAGTCACATGCAATGCATTCTGCATAGAGTATTAGGCTGGAAACGAAACGATGCATGCTAGTAATCAAAGGAATCAGCTTTGAAAGGGAAGGCAATTCTCTTTTAAATCTAAAAGAGACAAATAAATCTAGCAAAACTACACCACAAGATCTTTGTCTTTCACTAGCCTATGTTGGAAAGCAATCAACGTGAATTAGCAGCATTCATGGAACTGATATTTTACTGGATAATTGCTGATTACTAGGCAATACATAATTGTGAAGTATTTTGCATGTGTGAATTGACTAAACATTGGAAATAACTGTATTAAGGATTAAGCAGTGATTTGGGTGAAAAGTTATTTAGTAATCAAAATGTTCTTTTCCCTGTTTCTTTTATTAGCCATGTATTTGAGCTTAACGTTAGCGCTCCTTTGAAAGTAGTGTGTTTATCTGCCTTAATTTTATGTCTCACCCTACTGTAAAACATAGTCCCTTACCTCAGTGGCCCTTTCCTGAGCCTCTCTGTAATCAATCCTTTGGAAAGATTAAATTTCATCCACTGAAGATTTTTTTTTTTTTCAGAGCATGCAGCAGTGAAGAACATAGACATATATTTCTATTTCCTTCTGCTTGGATATCTGGAAGTTTCAGTTGATCCTTAGTATGCTAACAAGCTAAGCTGTCTGCGCTCTAACAAAAGAAAGAACTAATGAATAAGAGAACAAAAAAACATAAAACCGAAATAATACATATACTGCTGATGTTAGAGAGGCCTGTGAAAAGAACAGGAATGAAATTTTAGTATGGGCTCTGCAAATCTACTATCCTAGTTGATCATTCCTATTTTATTATCATATATGTGAGAAAACATTTATGGACTAAAGATACTTTAATTTTACATGAATTTATACCTCAACACAGCTCTGATCCTCAAACTTTCTTATATTAATTTCTATGAGCGCAATAGCATACAAACATATTGCAAATATAATTCCTATACTCTAAAAATATTCAATCTAACATTTCTGATAAACAGGCTAACAGTCAATCCAAGGAAGACATATAGCTATGCATACAAAACATCTCAATTTTCAGCTGTCTTCCTTTGTCATTCTCTTGTGGGTTTTTTGTCACACCTTTCCTTAATGGCATAACTGCTATTCAGCATTGGTGTCAAATTCCCATTTTTGATCTCTCAGCCACCTGCAGTTTCTATCAGCTCTCCTCACTCCCCTTCCTCTCAGTCTTCACCCTTTCTCGTATAGTAGGTTTACTCTTCCTCTTCTTCAGCACATGAAGCTCCACTTCGTCTCTCCTTTTCCATACTTTTGCCATCATTCTAAAGCTCCTTACAACCAGGGATTTGCTGCTCTGGAGCCTTCTCAATCAGTGGTAATATATCTATGTTTAACAGCCTTCTGAAATCTCTTTCTCTGCTTTTGTGCACTTGTTTTTTTTTAGATCCAGAAACAACACTCGGCATTCCTAATACCCAGCGGCACAGTTTTGCTTATTGTAACTGTGTCTTCTGAGGAGCATCTTCTCATGCTCGTTTTGAGACTGCTTTCTGCTAACTTCCTCTGATGTGCCATTGTTCTTGTACAGAAAGAAACTGTAAATAATAATTCTCTGTTCATCCTCCCTCAACCTAACAATGATTTCTGGATTCTTGTCATATACCCTTTAGTCATATCTTTTTTTCTAATCTGAAGAGTCCTTGATTATTCAATTGCTACTTTGGATGAAGTAATTTTCTAATAAACTTTATCATTCTTCTTTTTCTTAATTTTGCAAGTACAAATATATCCGTCCAAGACAGACTTCAATACACGGACATACTGTGAATGTATACAAAACCATAAAAAATGTTTCTAGTGTTTTTCCACTCTTCTCCCAATAATTTCTAATGGCCTAGAAATATTCACTGCAGTCCTTGCATCTAATTCTTAAAAAGCAGTAATTATTTGGTTCACTTTTGTTGTGCATGATTGCAGTTGAGGTTTTGTTTCCTACCTTCATTTGTACCTCTTCACATTTACTTACACTGAATTTCATCATATGCTCTTTTGCTGCACTTAGAAACTGTTCCTTCTTTATCTTGCCTAGCTTGGTAATCTCACAAGAATTTCGTTATTAGCCACTAAAAATCTCTTTTTCCAGAAAATTCAGACCACAGTGCAAAATCCCATGACTGAACCCTAACTATGACTCTATTCTTTTCTGTTTTGTTGTGTGGGGTTTTTTGTTGTTGTTGTTGTTTGGGGTTTTTTGTGGGGTTTTTGTTTGTTTGTTGGGTTCTTTTAATTTATTTTACAGATACTTCTCTGTGTTGAGTACCTCTCAAATTCTCATGGCTAGATAGTTTTTCCCATAGTTTTTTGGTGAAAATTCTTTTCAAATACTTTCTGGAAACCTAAGTGACTCTTTTGACATGACTACTCTAACTCCCCACATGAATTCTAACTGTAAGGAATGACTAAATAAGCCATGTTGAGTCTTCCCCAAGATATCATATGTATTTCTCTGTCCAGTGACTAGTCCTTGTTATAGTTTCTATCAATTTGGTGAATGCAGGCTCAGTGGTTCCCTGGATACTCTCTAGAAACCATTTCCTAGCTTGGCATTACATTAATCTTTCTCCAACTCGTTGGTACCATGGTAGTTTTAGGCAATGCAATAAATACAAATCAATTTAACTAGTTCACCCTTAATGGTCCTCTAGACCTCTTGGGCAAATGCCACTGGGTTCAGATATTTTTACCCAATATTTAATGTTTATTTTGTCAGTTTGCTCTGCTGCTGCTTCTATTGAGTTACATTCTCTAATCAGCTCCTAGGAGAAAAATCACCATGTGGGAATCTGCCCAGTTTCTTTTGCATTTGCATTGTTACTGCAACAAACCTTATTTGTACATGAATGCTGTGCTTCATCTTCTTATACTGTGATCTTCCACAGGCCTTAGGGACTACCTGGCAGACACCCCACACTTCAGGAGTTTGAGAAAAGTCTTTGGAAGTTCTTTATCGCGTTTGCTCTGCCTTACAGGGTTTTTTTACATTTAATCTAGCAGACTCAACATTCTTTTTTTTTTTTTTTAAATTTTTGAGATTTGAATGAGAATTCAATTCTGTGAAGAACATTTGCATATTTGATAATTTCTCTAATCTCAGTATTTAACAATGATGATTTTCTAACTTGATCTTCCTACAATGCTTTAATGCATTTTTTTTTTGTCTTCCAATACAGTGGTTTGAAACAATATCCATGTCATCTGTTAAGAAGATATTTTAGCCATCTCTATCAGTTTCTTTTTAACAAACATCCTTATTTTTCTGAAACTCCCCATGTGTGGAATTAAGTACTTTTGTATAGGTTCTTCTG
>WEKY01022491.1:15370-33958 GCA_013390045.1 Picathartes gymnocephalus | reverse complement strand
AAATATTAATAATATATATTCTATTATTAGTATATCTATATTCTATCTAAGAATTACTTCACAATATGAATCAAATTTAAATTAATTAATTTATTTGAGGTTTTGTCTATGAAGGAAATTGTTCATAGAACAGATCTACCAGCATGAAGACTTTTTACCACAGATTAACTTTGGATGGGATCACATGGGACATGCTTCCTGATCAGCATTCTCTTCAGACATCAGCCACCAATAAGCTGTGCTTACATGCATTAATCAGCCTTTGCTTCCCAGCTCCAGGAACAGTTACACAAGCATTTTTACTGGTATTTAGGTCAAGATTTTAATGATGGTTCTTGGTGTCCAAACTGAGACTCTGCTGACCTGATTTCCTGACAGTTCTGAACACCTTCATTTAGCACAGGTTACCATGGGAACTGCAGGTGATCAACTGTTCTGGAGTTCAGGACAGAAGTATCTTTATCTGAATACCTACTTTTAACACAGTTACATTTTATTTGCTGTCTTTTAATTGCCAGAAAATTATTATACTGATTTACTAATTTTCCACTACTTTTGCACCAGTCTAATGCTGGCTTCCAAGAGATAATTAATTATCAACCCTAGAAAAGACAGATGACTGAGTACATAAAGCAGATGAAGGCAGATAAAGCAAATTCACAGAATATACACAGCAGTTGAATGCACATTACACTGGCATCTAAAACATACACAAAAACTAATTAAATGTTCATTGTTTAACACAGTTGAACAGAAAAACCCCCAGGAATAAAATGCCAGCCTCTAAGACCCACTCCTAAAGCAAGGAACATCTTACATCTAAGATGGTGTGGCTATTTCCTGAGAAAGGTCCCTACCTCTCAATTTCGTGTGCCACACAAATGTCTGAGAGCATCATGGTGAGAGATAATGAATTAATAACAGGGTACACTGAAGCTGAGCACATTGACCAAACCTGTCACATCATACAAAAAAACCACGGTAACCACCCTAATTTCTTCCCCTGCCTAAAGGGAGTCAGTCTCCCACTACCACGGGCATTCTAGTTGTTGATCTGGACAGCCACGTTTGTGCTGGTTTCTGTCCTCTGGTTCACAGGATTCTTTTACTCTTTTATTCTTAGAAGGAATGCTTCCACAGGAGGAGTGGAAAAATCCTCTAATATGGAGTAGTTAATAATTTAATGGTATAAGCTTGGATTCCCCTTATCCCTCCTGGGAAAAAGCGCCAGCTCCTTATCTACTGACCTAAAAGGGGTACTGCAGTCAGAAAAGAAAGATCTGACACCCTATTTTACAGACGGAGCCCCATTACGTAAGTGAGCACTGAACATACTGGCTAAAAATTTCAAGTGATATTACCTTTTTAGTCAGACTGTACACCAGACTGTACATCAGTGGTGTGCAATCCACTCGCAGTGTGTAGTTTCCTGAAAAAACATGAAAAACTATTTATTTGAAGAATGAAGTTCCTTCAGCTGAAATGTCATTCTGCTATTTATTAATAAGAAAGGGACCAAGGAGCTACACGCTTTATGAGAAGGAAGATCAGAAGAGTCATCCTATGATCTTCTCAGTACATTTGTGTTGGTTAGGATGAATTACAGACCAGCTTTTGAAGCAAGTCTTAAGAGCTTTTCTTATGTTCCCATGGTTATTATGCACATTATAAGAGAAGATGACTCTAAAGAGTTGCCACAGGACTCAGAGCACAACAGTTCTTGTTTCTCCTATAACTTCCCAAATAGTGTAGCTAACTGTTTCCCTGAAACAACAGGAATATCTGAAGGCTACTTTATGATTCCAGGACACAATTTCTCCCCCTAATTTCTGAATTAATGCAACAAAAATTATCACATTGAAGGTCTCGTGAATCTTCAAGCCAAAATACCTCCCAGTCATACCATCACTATTCCTGTAAATCACAAATTAAATCCATGTACCTTCAACAGAAGAATCTGCATTGATATATGCCACTCCCCGTGCTTGCAATACTTTGGCATTTTCCTATGAGAAAGAAAAAAAGGAAGTAAATGCTGATAAATGTTTTTTCCATCAGAACTGTTTTCCCATTCACAAAAGAAACAGCTGTTTCAGAGAAGGATATCATATACTGCAAGGAGCTAGAGATTCTTGGTAGTCCAAAGGGAAACTCAAGGGATGGAGAGAATGTGTATGCAAGGAAAAGAGGGGCAGGGAGGGAAGAAGTGCTGCTTTCTAGTGCAGATTTCTCAAAGAGCAGCCACCATGTAAATTTCTTTTTGAACACTATTGGTTTACCTCAGCCCACTCTGTTGATCCCAACAAGCCAAATTCCTCTGCATCCCAGCTCGCAAATATCACTGTTCTCCTTGGTCTCCATCCTGCAATGAAAGACCATGANTATATATAAGGAACTTTAACACCAACTTCAGTAACCTTATCTAATAATGATTTGTTATTGTAGCAATCTCACCTCTATTTCAATATTGTGCAAAATAATGTATTCCTTTTCATCTCTCACCTTTAAATGCAAGAAAATTTTCTAGAATCTAAAACTCTGATCAAGGAAAAATAATGTGTTGTGCACACATTCTTGAAAGAAGGCTTTTCTAATCTTCTTGCTTTGCTCAGTTTAGTATACATTGTATACCAGTGTCTTCTCTAACAAAAAAGTGGCATATTTTCATATCTATTACAGAACTTCTTTGACCTGTCCTTCAAATGCCAGACTTCAAAATCTAAGGAATTCCCTGTAATTCTGACAGATCACCTTCAAAAGAAAAACCTTTCACTTGAAGTTCTCCATTCAATTTAAACCCAGGCCAAATAGAACAGGCTCTATTGCCCTGCTGCTGTATCTCAGGCCAAAGTTTTCTTTGAAGCTACTGGAAACTTGTCATCTTTTACTCCTTTTCTGACTTTTAGCTTTTTTCCCATTTGCAGTCCAGAGACAGCTTCTCCTGATATTCAGTTACTGGGAGGAAATGGAAATACAACTAAATGTCAATAAGTTTAATGTGTACCAGGCAGCCAAAGAACACTTCTCTAGCATAGTATTTATGTCAGAGCTTCTCTCCATGGGATTTCAGACAGGGAGACAGCATTTGCTCTGACAGCAACAGAAACTTAGTGCAGCTGACATTTGTTCCTATTCTAATGCAAGTAGGCATGAGGTATTTTTAACCATTACCTCCTACCATGTTTGCACAGCTCATTCTCGGCATTACACTGACATCCTTCACTTATTCTTGAGTATGCCTCAAAGCCACAGTCAAGTCCTGAGAAGACTCTCAATGTCGCCCTGATGAAGCCTTTATCAGTACACCACCGTGTCAGTTTTATAACACCACTGACATATCCAGTCTGACCAGCCTCAAATACACAGGAGTCAATTGTACCTAAATATCATGTTTATTTCAGCATCCCCCATTTTGTGTTTTGTTTCCCTCTGGGTGTACTTTCTCCTGAGCAAAAGTACTTCACATAGGCCAAGGTGCACAGTAGTGTGTTTATTCAAGACATCTGTGAGATACAACGGGTTTTTTTTAAGCATATGCTTAAATCTCACAGAAATCAATGGGCACTCCTGAGAGCAGCTATGTTGATGTGCTTTATTCTTTTATTACATTACCTTTCTTTTTCAGTTTGCCAAAGCTCCTCACAATCTCGTGAACCACAGCTGCACCACTCTGAGGATCAATACCACCAAATACCCATGAGTCACGGTGGCCTCCCAGGATCACATATCTGTCTAGAGAAATTAATTTTGGAGGTTTACTTAGGAAAAGCTTTTTCCTGACATAGAGATGTTAACTTGAAGTAATTTCTAATGCTCCACTTATCAAGCAACAGAGAATAACAGTTTATTATATACATGATAGAAAGGCAAAAAACATTTTAAATTTCTGAAGACATTTTTCTGTGTTTTCAGTCAGTGCTGAAGAATTTGTCAAACTCAATAACTGGATCTCACAAGACTCAAAACCTCAACCTCCATGTTATTACTTCTATTATTAAATATAATACAGGTTTCCTCTAAAGATAGAAGCATTTTTCCATACTTCACAAAAGTGTGTTTCATGGTGAAGCTGATCCACTGATTATATCTGTACAGCACAGAAATTCACAACATTAGGGTGTGCTGAATGCAGTACTTCTCTGGATATATATAATCAATCACAAAAAGGGCTGTCCAAATCATGACAGAGATATGATTATTGAGATAAAATTCAGACTAGGTCTCTGTGATACTATAGTATGGTTAACAGTTGTGTTTTAGGCAAAAGGAAAGTGCTACCATTAGAAGATAAATTATGCTATCATCATTCTAGGGATGTCTGTATATCTGATTTTTTAGAGTATAAAATCACACTGGTTACAAGAAACTGTAAGACAGACAAAAAGTCAATAATGGTGGACCTAGTGTCTTCCAATGGAATGCAAAATTCATTCCCATGTTTATTAGGGAAGAATATCCACTTAAGAATATTCTTTCAATGTAAAGTTACTTCCCTGAAGACAAATGTTTCCAACTTGGCTATGACTCCCCCTTGAAAATCAGCATTTACAGTGAAAGTGCTGACATACCCTGAATGACATGAAAGCCAGTGCAATAAATATTTCAACACCAAAGATCATGCAGTGCAATATTTCAGAGAAAACTATATTCCTTATGTCCCCCTTGTAACCATGAAGTACATGTAGAGGTCATTGCTCACTCAGATTATGCTGAAGGCAAATGATTTTACCTGGTTCCACTGCGCCTCTGATGGTACCAATCACATTGTAAATCCTTCTTACTTCATTGTTGCTATGAATGTGCATTTTCACCTTTCTGGTGTATTGGGAAGAAAATACAAAGAGAAAATCCATCAGATTAGATAATCAAACATCTTGACACCTTTCAAAAATGTCCAATATAAATAATAAGGAAAGAATTTTGACCTAATTTATCTCCTATTAAACTAAAGTAAATCTGAAAATATTACAGTGTTGTTTTTTCTGGATTCATAGTTGTGCAATAAGAACAGCATTTAGGCCTTGACAGCTTATGTCAGTAAAATTTATAAGATAATGGGATCAGAACTCCAAAGACCTTTTGCTACCAGTTAGTTTTTAAATTTGAAATAGTAGAAGAAAAATGGAAATCATCTAATGTTAAAAAGGGAAACAGTTCTAATTTTCTGTGGTCTGGTGCAAATCAGGGCCATGTCCTGGCTTCATCCCAGCCAGCAACCAAGCCCCACACAGCCACTCACTCACTACCCCACTAGAAGCCAGAGAATCAGGAGGGTAAAAGGTAGAAAACTCATGGGTTGACATAAAGACAATTTTATACATAAAGCAAAAGCCATGCACGCAAGCAGAGCAAAACTGTTCAACCGTCTCCAAAAGAGCAGAGCCCCCATCACGTGTAATGGTGACTTGCAAAAGCAAACACCATCACTTCAGATGTCTCCCCTTTCCTCCTTCTTTCCCCTACTTTATGTACTGAGCATGATGTCATATGTTCTGGAATATCCCTCTGGTCAGCTGGGGTCAGCCATCCTGGCTGTGTCTCCTTCCAGCCTCCCAGGCACCCCCAAGTTCCTCGCCAGTGTGGCAGCACAAAAAGCAGAAAAGGCTTTGGCCCTGTGTAAGCCCTGCTCATCAAAACATTTTGGTATTATCAACCCTGTGCTCATGGCAAATGAAAAACAGCCTCATTCCAGCCACTGTGAAGAAAATTAACACTATCCCAGAGACAACAAGAACACTTCAGCAGAGTCAATACTACTGCAGCACCCCAGGCACCTGAAAATCAGACAACCTGAGTTGCATCAAGAGACTTTTTCTACATCAAGAGTTGTTTACCTGTGCCACAACTGAAGGTGTAACAACTCAGCCCCAAGGGCTCATATAAAGTTTAGTATGAACACACAGTCATAAGAAGTTAAAGAGTTCATGTGAAGTCAGTACATCGTATCAGACAATATTGAAACACACTGACTTTAGTACTAAACTGTAATTACTAATTCAGTTGTAAAACAATCTGAAACAATAAAATCGACATTTTAGTTTAAGCTCTTTTTCTGGAAAAGCTGACTGGAAAAACTGCTTATATGAAGCAGTTTTATACTGCTTTATATAAGTCAATAGGTAAGACCAGAAGCTGGACTCACATGAATTTAAAAAAGAAAACAAAAGTTCCCAAAAAAAAAGAAAGAAAGAAAAAAAGAAAAAAAAAATCACTCTCAACAAGTAGTTTGTCAAAGGCTAGACACTCTTCAAATGACTCTGGTTCAAGACTAGCTGGAAACTAAAGCAAATAGGGCAAATCCATCCAATCAAGGTATAAATGTACTAACACTTTGCACTGAGCATATTTCAGCCAAGGAAATAGCCAAAATCAAAGGAATTATGTAAATAAACCCAGATACTTTATCTTTGGTTAAATTTGATTGCTCTACTTGTTTTTTTCCTCTGATCCCAAGCACATTCTCCCTAGGAAACAAAACTGACCTTGTAGAATAATTTCCTGCAAAACCAGGACCAACGTTGTAAGATACATTCAAATTTCCTTTCCAGCTACTATGAGGTGGTGCCTGTCCTCCCATAATACTGTTATGGAAAAAAAGAAAGAAAACATTATTAGTTACAGATGTCTCACAACAGCACCAAACACAAATGAGGAATCAGAAACCACACTTTGCTAGTTCCCATGCATACACAAACCAGTGTTGCTCTTTGTTTTAGACAATTTATACTACAAGCTTCAGCAGGAAAATAATCTGGAATTTTAGCTACACTAATACTAGTAAACTTGCATAGAGCAATAATCCTGGGCATAGAGATCAGCTTGGAATGGCCTACAGCTACCCAGAAATCAGTATTGGCCTCAAAAGGTTTTGCATATAAACTACCTCTTATAAATGGTCCCTGGAACATTCTACTGCCTTGAACTGCATTTGCATTTGAATTAGCAGAGAGAAGCTTGGGCCATTCCAACACTTTAACAGCACAGGCAATAGTTTTCTGATGCCTGTCCCTGCACACTCTTTAATCTGGTAGCACAGACAGTTGATGCGTGTCAAAAATGGCTAAAGCAGAGAAACATGATCAGTCCAAGTCACCCTTTCTTGTTCCATTGTCAAAAGTGACATGTTTTTCCTGTTAACACAACTGGAAATGCAGTAATTTCAGTGGATTGCAATCACCCAGACTTATTCCCCTGAAGGGCTTTTATTTTTGACATGAACTTCTGAGATACAAAGAAAGTACACTGGATGTTCTGGTTCTTAGGAAGCAAAATACATTTATTGTAAATGAAAGCATGTCTTTTACTGTAAATACATACTTCAGTCAAGCTTTATTCCACAGAACACTTCAGTATGTCTTCAGGCCCTCAGTAAATTGCTTATATAAAAATATGATAGCAGGAATAACAAAAAGCTATGATTTCTCTAGATGAAAGTGGAAACAAGGACTCAGTATTTTTAAAGGATTTAGGTTTCATTTATAATTATTAAAACCAAGTTCTAGTATTATTTAGTACTTACTGAACAGAAATGTCTGGCTACATCATATTTATACATAGTAATCTGCTCTATCACTACTAGTTGGCAGTGGATAAAAGAGGTTTTTTAACCTATACCTTTATCATTACGAGCAGTTATCCTGATAACAGTGATAACTATAAACTTTTAAAGAAAAGAAAATTTGGAGACATATTAGTCCATATTACAAACAATCTTTTCCAGACAACTATGCATATACCTCACATGTAACGATACCACACTTACCTCCTACAGAGGTCGTAATGAGAAACAGCTTACTTCAACAGCTATAGGAGAAGCAGAATGCAAAAGTCTTTCTACTCTCTTTTCAAAAACTCTCATAATTTCCTGCTAAAACAATCTGCTAAAAATTCCTCATGTCTCCCATGCACTTACCGCAGTAATGACTCTGCATCATGATAGCCAATAGGATGAACTGGAATTTTTGGGAGCCCTACACCACTGGCTTTGTCTAATCGGTACATGTATTCTGAAAGCAGAAGACAGATATTTGCATATTTACAAGTCTCAGAAGGAAGCTGTACAATTCATAGCACAGTCCTAACTCTGGAGTCAGGAATGCTCATTTCACTTTCCCAGAAGCTGGGCTGACATCTTCCCAGTAATTTCTTTGTGTTTTATCAACATGTTCTCAGAGAGACACTAATGAATGTTCTCTCATAGTGTATGCAGTCATGCATTTATAGACAGCTGGAAATTTTAAAATTATTTGTTCATTTTTAGTGTTGAAATACTGCTACATAGAAATATTTCTTTTTACAGGAAAGAAGTTCAGACTAAGCTACACATAAAGAACAAGAGCGAAGAGAGAGCCCATAGTCTGATGCTTGGAACATTCAGCTGGGAACTAAAAAAATTTGCCAGTTGATAAAGAGATGCAGATAAAATCTTATACACTGGACTACTGAATAGTCTGGACTGCTTTTTTTTGTGTACAAAACAAAATCTAGGTTTTGTTCTGACAAAGCCCAAATACAAATAATTTTATTTTTTTTTTAATAAGAATCTTAATCTTCATGATGTGGACAAAAGCATATATAGAAAAGAAGAGTTTCCTCCTTAATACAAGGACCCTTTGTCATTGAGGGAGACAGGGATTCATCTGTGAGATCACTGACTAGCATGAAGAACTAGAAACTTTCTTCATGGTCTTCTCTGCCACGCTGCTGTTTTGAACATGTGTCTCCTTCCAGCTCAAGTTCTGCTGCCTAGAGGCAACACTGCTGGTCACTAAGGGACTACTTTTCTTGGGGTGACTGCCTCTCTCAGATATGCTGGCTCAAGTGCTGGCATAAATAGTTCTTAATAAATTTCAATCAAAATTATCTGGTTTCGTTGCTAAATGAAACAGCTTAGGCACAACTCAAGCAGCTGAAGAAGCCTAAGGTAAAGGTGATGAACACAGATCAGCACTCTAGGGTTCCCCCTAATATCCCCTCACTTTCTCTCATGTACCATTTACAGAAGAGGCCCATTGCAGTGAAACCCAAAGCTGCCTCTTTTAGCAACAAAGACTAAGAAAAAAAGTGTTGTCACAAGGGAGAAAGCATTCCCTGCCCTTTCCTGATACCAGACCCTCAGAGAATGCCTTCTCTAGAGTCACTCACCTTTAGCAGGATAACCTGGAGTCAGAGGATCCCCTGCCCCATTCAGGTTTAATACATTTCCACGCTGGGCTCCTCCACCTGGAAGGTTCCAGCCATTTGGATAAGGATCTACTCCAGGTGCACAGTAGTCAGCAGGGTCAGAGTACAGAATAACTCCCTTGGCACCTGCCAATTCAGCGTTCTTCACCTGCAAAGCACATCTCCTGTCCCTATCCAGTCCTTTATAGCTCGACCCCAGAGTTCAAGGGGCAAAAGAAAGTATAAATTACAGTGATTTTTCCTCAGGGCCTTTTCAGTGCTTGGGAGAAGTAAAGGGCCCGTAACTGTCTCATAATTTCCTGAAAAATATATATACAGATATCAGGTTTCACATGAAAGACGTTTGCTGTTGCTTTGACTTTTAGTTAGGAGATAACATCAGTGACATGGAAAACATCCTCCACAGTACTTGTACATAACCTGAGCTTGCACTCTGTCATCCAGATCAATACAATCAGCTGAATATTGAAATATACACATCACGAACAGAAAAAACTGTATCACATTAATGCAATAGTATCTTTCAGATAGTCTTGTACTTACTTTATTACCTAAATGATCTCTGAAAGTATCTCATTCTATACAGGAAGATTATAATTGGAGAGCTTGAAACTGCCTTTGGCTGTGAACAAGACTAACTCCAGAGAGCCTGTATTTTAGGCTTATTACGGCAGAAGGATTGACCTGCATGCTGTTTTAGAAGTGTTCTTGTGTGACTTTATTATTGTATAATATATGTCATTCTGACATCCCAATCTGGTTTGCTACTAGATATGACAGTGATGGATGGTGACTGAGTGACAACTAATCCTCAACAGTTTTAAATTTGGGCGTTTTAACTCAGAAATATCATAGCTTTTTTTCATTTCCTTTTTTTTTTTTTAAAGGAAATACAGTACTTGCCTTCATCCTCCATCCTATTTTTGCACACTATTAGGAAGTTGAGAAACTTTCAGTACAGTTCTCCAGATTTTACACAGGCTACCAAATTCTTCAGTATATAAGAAGTCATTAGAAACAATACTGTAAAAATTAAGATATCCCTTGTGTCAATGAGCGCATATAATTTCCAAACCACAGGAAAACTGCATCTCTAGATATTAGTAACTCTAGGATATTTGTGTTTCATTTTAAGGAAAGATTCACAGACAGTAATACCTTCTTCAATTTTTAAGTCTTTTCCATTCAGATAGTATCTTTAGGAGTGGTAAAAATTTAGTGAAAATATTATCTGACCCAGAATATGAGTTATATACCACTTTTCACTGGTGAAAATGATACATATATAAACCAGTGAGTTATCTATCTAAAAGCTTCACACAAGATTAATCAACAGCATATAATAAGAATTGGCACCCAGCGAATTCAGTGCTTGATACCCTTAGGTAATAGACAAATACAAATTATAGTCCTGCTCAAATTAGGATCAAAATAGTTGTTGTACAAGAGTCAAACACAGTTAAAATAGACTGTCTTCTTACATGATGTTGAGAAAATAAATTGAGTGTATGCCTGAAGTATGTACAGGATTATGTCCTTTCCTGTTAGGTCACGGAAATCTGCAAAAACTGTAGTTTAAAAATAAATTTATATGACAGAGACGTTGAATAACCAAGTACAGAATTTAAAACAACCTCCATATAGTTATAGTCTCTGTCTGGTGTACAGAAACCATTATAAAGAAACACAATACAGACATGAACAGCTGAACCAATAGGGAAGAACAATCTAGTTCAGAATTAGACAATCTAGTTCAGTATGACACTCTATTAGTGATATTTTGGAACAATTTAGAGAATGAAAATTAATATTCAAATATGGAACATTTTCCAACTGCTTTACTTCTATCCTAGAAATGTATTACATATCTATGAAATATATATTTGATAGGTTCTACTAAAGAATCATCTTTGAACACAGGTTTGTGAAAACTCAGTTACTCTAAAACTTCCAGAACAGCTTAGGGAAATGTTCCAGTCTCTTGAAAACACTGAAGGGCAGAGCAGTTGAAGTGGGAGTAACACTGAGAAGGGCAGCACCATTTTTATACACAGGGATTACCTTATTTCCTCTGAAGATCTTCCCATATCTGGCAATAACAATCTTTCCTGTACAGTTAATTCCCATTTCACGTTCTAATGTAAAGAAGTCCTCGGTGCGGCCATAATTCACATACACTAACTCATCCTGAGATAAAGAGGCACGATTTGAAACAGTAATGTCAAAGAGTGTGTTGAAAGGAGTATGTGATCTAGTAAGATAATAATGGTTTTTAACATAAAATTCTTGGCCTGCAAGAAGTCAGAAGAGCCTTGGCCCTACCGAGTAAGGAGTTTTATACATGCTCCCTCCTGTGCTGTTTGCAGTACAGATGCAGACAACAGCTCACTAGGGAATGGTGTTGCTAACAGTACTAGATAAGTACCTGGGGGTCTTGTCAAACTATTATGTAATAAGCATTAAATTTTGAAAAGACAATCTGTCTTTTGGTATTGTTTTCATTGGAAACAAAGTTCCTATAGTCATTAAAATAAAAAAAATCCTAAAGAAGGAAGCTTAAGGTTTTTAAACTTGTTTTCATCATTTCCCACATCTCTTCACTTACTGTAGCTCTCCACAAATCAAACAAACCTGTGATGTTATTGTCTTTCTTTGGTGATATGATAAAAGGTTAGAACCCATGAATTTTATCTTACACTATGTTCCAAAATTCACACTGCAATTCTTGAAACACTCAAAGCTCTTATGTCTCAGGGTACAGATTATCTGCCTGGTTCTCCAGCTTTGAGTATCTGAGGCAAATGAATACAGCGTTCCTTTTGTTTTCTGGACTTGTACAGCTTATTAACAAACATCACAAAATACATGACTCTGATACTGAGCTGTATGAGTAGAAGCATTGGAATGTTTCCAGACTGAACGTTAAAGCAGAGCCTGGACCAGGGTTCTGTCAACCTAAATTATTCTACATTTAGACAGGAAAGATATTGAGAACACCGAGAAATTCTAATCTTACAAAATATTAATTGAAACCCCTAGTGATCATAGAACAGGCCTGTTTTATCAAAGAAAGCCCATCAGCTGATACTATCTGTATAACAAAACATGAAGGATTAGTGTTAAATTAAATCACAGTAACACTTTTATTGTCAGCTAGAAATGTCAGCAAAAGCTTCTCAAGCATACTCAACACTGTGCAGCTATACCTGTCAGTGTGAGCCTTGGGCAAGCAGCATTTTGAAAAGTGAGATTGTTCATTTGGCTGGGTAAATATAACAGTCTATTTGTTCACCAAGATGGGAAACAATAGCACACAGTTACAGGAATATCTGGTGAAGTTTAGAGCAGCTGATATTAAAGATTTATTACCACAGTTTTTAAGGAAAAGAAAAAATAAAATCCAGTTCTGACTCAAACTAGAGAAAAAAATTAAACATATATATGACTGCTCAATTTGAACATTGCTTCATCACAATAATCCCAAGAACACTGGAGCTAGGTCACCTTTCCTACTGGTGATAAGTTGGATTTTGAACTAAAGCCTAAGAAATTTCACATTACTCTGTATTGCTCTCTGATATTCTGTGCTATGCTACAGTACACTATGGTATTCCATCTTTTCTATTTCTATTATTTATATTTCTGTCTCTGCTTCTTTTCCTACTTCTGTTCCTGCTTCTATCTCTTTTACTATGTAACATTCTACTCTGTTACCTCGGGCGTTCCTTGGGCTGAAAAGGCACTGTAGGGTGGCACCACATCTCTAACAGCCTCATATCCTGGAGGAGGAGGCTCAGACAATGATGTGTTGAAAATCTAATGGGAAAGGAGAAAAGGAGTAAGGTAAACAAGGCAATATGGAAACGAAGTTCTTTCTGTTCACAAGCACATTTCACAAACATCTTAGAGTCTAAAGGACTCTAAGTTTTAGAATTCTCCGTAAGAAGTGGCCAAAGCTTTAGCAAGCACTGGGCATCCTTTTCCATAGGCATGCTCAATGGGTGAATTTACAAATTCCATCTCCACTCTCCACAGAGCATCCTGCATAAATGAACACAGGGTTCCCTGAAGTGGTCTGGATGCAGCAGATAAGAACAGGTTAGATTGCGTGGTAAAAATGCTTGCATTCTGTTCATCCCTGAAGCTTCTACATGCACTTCAGCCAGTATATAATGAACTCATTCCCCTTGTGATAACACATCTTGAGACGTAAACTCTAATCTTCCAGAAACTGAATTCAGCAGAACCATCAATACTGTATAATGAATCAATGCAAAGAATGGTGATGACCATGCTTTCTTTCCTCTTTTTAAATAACAGAGTAATTTTCAAACAATTGAATTACATGAAGTAATTCTCTTATGTAATTGTCCTTTAATCCATATGTCAGGATGCTGTATGAATCAGGGTAAATATTAGTATTCCTAGCACATATATTATGAAACAAAGATGCAAAATATAAAAGCAAACTGGAATTCCTGACTTCCATGAGCTTTGTGCCAAGCCCAACACCATTAAGTGAACAGGACAGATTTCCCTCAGAGCCTTTCCAGGTGTATGAAGGTGACTCTGTTCCCTGGTTGGAAAAACTGGTGGTTTTTGTACCTCACTGCCATGCTCATCAGTGACTGAGATGTAGTTGGGCTTAGTGTCATCAGGGTAAGAGAGTAAGACATCATAATGAACCAGCTGAACTGAATCCAAACCAAATTTCTTCCACTCAGCTTGGACTTGCTGTGCCAGATGCATATTTTCCTTTGTTCCTGCTAGGTGAGGAAGCTGTGTAAAATTGCTAGAGAAAAGGAAAAAATGAGCAGGGTCAGGCATGGAGGGTCATTATCAGAACTCAGCTCAGCTGGAAATAAACCTCATAGAGATGATCAGATATACTCATATACACTTATACTGAGTAGGTCCTAAATAAGTACCAAGACTTCTCTGCATCTACGCATTTTTCTCTTGTACACATAAACCGAGATGGTTTCAGGCCATCCTGATCTAGCACAGGTATTTAAATCTTCCTTGCAGCATGGTTTAGCAAGAATAGTGTGATGGCACCAGTTATGGGGTCTTGTCCTTTCTTTACTGCTTGTCTTCTGAGCAACAGTACGCTTATGCACTCATTGTGAAGTAATAAAAGAACTGAGTACAATTATTTTTGTGTATTCAATTTAGAAATGTCCAAAATTACTCTGATCCTTACTTGTATTTAACTAGATATTCTCCTTGGATCCCACTATTTTAATTAATTTTGGCACAAATACTGATTTATCTAAAAGTTCACTCACTGTCTTGTTGGCAAGTAAAAGAGAGTGAGGTTTGAGTACCGTATAAACAAGGAACAGAAAAACCCAACAGTTTGTGACTTAGAAGTCATGCCAGCACAAATAACAAAGAGTGAAAGAACATAAATAATGAACAGCCCATTGTCTGAAAAATAAAAATAAATTGTCCAGACCATTGTGAAAGCCCAGTGGCGAAGCCAGCTGAAAAACCCTCAGTTGAATGAGGTTGTCATCATGATGTCCTCATTCTGTCATATGACCATGACACTAACATGCCAAAGAAGCATGTGTGGCACCAGCCAGTGTTAATGAAGGAAATTTTATCTTTGATTATGAAGGGGTATGAGATTAGGAAAAACTTAAATTCTTGAGTTCAAATGAGACCAAAGCCATCAAAGAAAGCACTTTGAAAGAACTATTCACATGAATAGAATAGAATAGAATGGAATAGGTTGTAAGGGATCTACAAGTCAGCTACTGTCCTGAACAATTCAGGGCTGACCAAGTAAAAGCATGTTGTTAAGAACATTGTCCAAATTTCTCTTGAACACTGACAAGCTTGGGCCATTGACCACCTCTCTAGAATGCCTGTTTCAAGTCTGAACATCCTCTTAGTAAAGAAATGCTTCCCCATGTCCAGTCTGAACCTTCTTCAGTGCAGCTTTGAACTATCCCTATGCATCCTATCACTGGATACCAGGGAGAAAAAATGAGCACCTCTCTCACCACGTCCCCTCCTCAGGAAGTTGTAGGGGAGCAATGAGATTGCCCCTCGGCCTCCTTTTCTCCAAACTAGACAAAGTCCTTAGCAGCCAAACGCTGCTGGATAAAACCCTGTTCCTCCGATCATGCCAACATCTATTATTGTACTAAAAGTCACTGTTATAGTGACAGCATCATCTTCTGGATGACATATACTGAACCAGGAGGACACTGATGTGTTATTCTGAGTGAGAATAGCTGTTTTCTATAGAGTTACAAGAATTTAACCAACACATTTTCATTTTCAAGTTGATTCATGCAATGACATTTTCCTGTATTATGCTCCTGTTTAACTGAACATTGTGTTTTTCTTCATTTTCTCTTCTAATCTGAGTGCCTGTGCTGGTAGTTCTGAGCAGTGACTAAACACCTGCCGTGTTTCACTGCAGGACTGGCCACATGACACTAAATGAGGTACAATGTCTTCTGCTTACATAGAGACATAGAAGGAGTTTAAAGAGCAGGAAGGTCCTTTCACAGAGCTGTTTAACAACAGCTGACTTTGCAGAAGCCAAAACACAGATTAAGATTCTAAAAACTCCTAAGTCTTCAGTTTTGAATGTGAATGTTACAATCCAGTACATGACTCTTATGTAGTAAAGAGATCATACTTTCCAGCTAATTTATTTGTGATAGTTCATGGCAAATACACTTAAAATGAAAGTAGTGGGATTGCCACAATCTTATAAACTGAAAATAGTGTTTTAGTGATTTAGTTTTGCACAACTCCATGCATTGTAATCAGGTTGGGAGTATGAGGCAAATCCAAATTTGTTGATTATTCTTACAACAGCTGATGCTTCTTCTTTACACCAGAAGTAAATTCCTATCAATAAACTATGACTTGTAGTCTGTTACTGACTGGAATAAATATAAGATTTTAACACATACTACACTCTCTAAAGAGAAAAATAATCCATTTACAAGACCCCTAAAACAAATCAATTACAGGTACTTGCAGTCAAAGTTTCTAAGTTACTAAAATAAATTTATTACATTGATTAAATTTTAATAGATTTTAAAATATCAGTATTGTCATGTTCAATTGTTTTGAATTGTTTGAAGCATGACCAAGTCGGAGGGGTGATTCTGCCCCTCTACTCTGCTTCATGAGGCCCCAGCTGTAGTGCTGTGCTCAGCTCTGAGACATAACACAAGGACAAGGACATGACAGCACAAGTCCCAGAGGCCACGAAAATTATCAGAGGGCTGGAGCATCTCTCCTGTGAAGAAAGGTTGAAAGAGTTGGGGCCATTCAGCCCGGAGAAGGCTCCAAGACCTTATAGCACTTTCCAGTATCTGAAGGGGGCTTACAAGAAGGCTGGAGAGGGACATTTTTCAAGGACACGTAATGATACAAGAAGGGATGATGGCTTTAAACTGAAAAAGGTCAGGTTCAAATTGGATATTAGGAAGAAATTCTTTACTGTGAGGGTGAGGCACTGGCACAGGTTGCCCAGAGAAGCTGTGGATGCCCCACCCCTGCAAGTGCTCAAGGTCAGGTTGGACAGAGCTCTGAGCAACCTGGTCTAGTGGAAGGTGTCCCTGCCCATGGCAGGTAGGTTAGAATTAGAGGATATTTAAGGTCCCTTCCAACCCATTCTATGATTCTGTGATCCTTGGGCTGGCTCCCACTTGATTTTTCTTTTTTCTTGTCTGAACTGATTAGGCTACACACTGCTTACTAAAGAAACTGCTTGATGTTTTCTGCTTTCATTTCAGCCAAAAACGCTGTCCTCATGTCCTCATGAGTACTCAGAGATGTCTTCTTATCTGTAGGTTTTGCAAACCAGCCTGTACAACACACGAAAACAGAAATGTAAAAACATCAGAGCAATATTCCCATGACACATACCACTTCTCTTTGGTCTACCACAAGATTTTCAATGTTTTACATTTAACAACTGTTTTTATTTCAGCACACACAAGCAGCTACAACCTAATGTAGGCTGCAGAGTGATGGCAGTTAGTCCCACAAATGGTAAAGAGAACTTCTTTGCCTAGGTAGATATTGAGGGACATAAAACACTATCTTATATTTATTCATCAGTTATTTTCCTGTAGATGCTAAGGAGACTTATCTATCTTTCTTAAGCACCAGAACATCATGCTGTCAGTCATACAGTCACCTCAATAATAAGGCAGCAGCTTTACCAAAAATGCACAGAAACACAGGCACGCTTTGTAAAGAACAGATGTCTTGTAACTCCTTTCTCACTCTCTGGTCTGTCTGGCTCCTTTCTGGAATCCTTCCCTTTCTGAGCAAGCACTATCAGAGTAAGTGATGAGAGGAACACCTGGCTAGAAAGAGAAGTGTTCCTGACATCTGTTTTTAAGTCAGACTGGACACGTTCGGTGCATGTGCAGCAGCAGCTACATGGGTAGTGTGAATGAGAGAACCAGTGGGTTCAAAAGGGTAACAAGCTGGCACCAGTGAGGCACTGGTTACTGGCACAGTGAAAGGCTCCACATGAGAGAGGAATTCAGTCGGGGCTTCCCAATGGCACCAATCCCAAATCAAAACAAAATGCTATTGCAAAATACAAGTGGCTCTTTTGTTTTCCCTCCTCCCCATAGCTGATCATGATTCATGTATGAAACTAAAAGGAAGGTAAGGAGGGAGAATCAATATCTAGCGGCAGCAACCCTTAGCCCTGCCTGCTTGGGACGAGGAGCAGGTGAGATACTGAATTAAAGACTATTCCTCCCCTCCTGTCCGTGCTCCGCCAGCTCCACGTTTATCTTCCTGCCGCTCTGGCTGGGGCTGGTGCTGTTTCAAGGCGGTAGGGTCGAGGGGTATGACTTTCGTTCCCTCCTCACAGATCCAGCGCCCCTTTCTCTTGCCCACAGCATTACTTTACTTCTATTTACTTTAACAAAAAGTAAATAGAAAAACAAGGCAAAGACACAAAAACCCTTCTCCCGCGGAGGAGCTGGATATCCCAGAGAGGGTCAGTGACTGCACCTGCCCGGTGTGGAGGAAGGGAGGGAGAAGGGAGGAAGGGAGGGAGGGAGGAAGGGAGGGTAATATCGGCCGGCTGAGCACGGACTCCCCTCGGGCACCCTTGGCAGAAACCCCCGGGGGCTGGGAACCCGCCCGCTTCCCCCCCACCCCGGCCCTTTCTCGGCCCGGCTCCGAGCCACGTCCCCCGGCTGCACCAGCCAGCGATACGAAGGAGGGTTAGTCTGCACTGTACCGATGAGGAACCCGAGGAGGAAGAGCCCCGCCGCCGCTCCCAGGACGGCAGCCCAGAAGCGGCCGCTGGCTGCCCTGGGGCCGGCGGGCTGCGAGCGGGTGCCGAGCGACGTCCACATGGCTGCCAGCCCAGCAGCCTCGCCAGCCGCAGTGCTTGCTCCT
>WEKY01022491.1:3199-15324 GCA_013390045.1 Picathartes gymnocephalus | reverse complement strand
GCCGACACGGCCCCGCTCTCCCCGCCCCGCCCGGCCCGGCCCGGGGCAAGGCCCTCCCGCCGGCACGGCCGGCCCCCGCCTGCTGCCGCTGCTGGACGGCCGCTGGATGAGCTCCGGCGGCCGCTCCGGGCTGCCCACGTCCCTCTGCCAAACCCCTGCGATATCCTGGCGCCCCGTTTCACAGAATCAATCAGGTTGGAAAAGACCTCTGAGATTATCGAGTCCAAACTATGACCGAACACCATCACATCAACAAGACCATGGCACCAAGTGCTACATTCAGCCCTTCCTTAAACACCTCCAAGGACGGTGACTACACCACCTTCTTGGGCCCATTCCAATGTCTAATCATCCTTTCTGTAAAGAAACTTTTCTTAATGTTCAGGATGAACCTCCCCTGGCACAGCTTGAGGTTACGCTCTCCTTTTCCGTCACTTGAGGTTGAACCCCACCTGGCTGCACCCAGTTGTAGAGAGTGATAAAGTCACCCCTGAGCCTCCTTTTCTCCAGGCTAAACAGCCCCAGCTGCCTCAGCTGCTCCTCACTGGACATGCACTCCAGAGCCTTCTCACCAGCTTCATTGCCCTTCTCTGGATAATGGAACATCCTTCCTGAACTGAGTGACCCAGAACTGGACACAGGATTCCAGGTTCGGTCTTACCAGTATTGAGTACAGGGAGATGACCACTTCCCTGTCCTGCTGGCCACACTGTTGCTGATAGCGGCAAGGATGCCATCAGCCTTCTTGGCCACCTGGGCACACTGTTCTTTTGATTTCCTACAAAGGGCAGTGAGAACACAGAGCGATGACTTCCACACCTGGTTTGCCATGGATTTCTCACACTGTACCATGCCATGCCATCCTCCATAGGCCACACACCAGAGCTGGCAACACCAGCAGGGCAAATCTGAGGGGGAAGAAATGTAAAAGCTAATGTTTTAAAAGATACATTTTGAGAAACATTTTACTCCAATACCCAACACACTCTGACAGGCTCTTCAGAGAGATATGTGCCCCTGTGAAGGTAGGTTGACTGCCATGTATCTCCATGCCCTGTCTTTCCTTCCCTTTTACAGAGCCATACCCCCAAAGAGAGTGGGTGCACCCAGATACCAGTTTGAGAACAAGGCTGAAACTTTGTTCACTTTTGACTTTGCTGGTGTCTTTTTTTCCACCTCTTAAAATTTTCACCCTATGATTTTGGAAAAAACCTCTCCATTCAGTTAATCATATTTGGGATGAGACTGTGCCTTTAAGGCTGTGAACAGAGTGTAACTTTGCCTGCAGAGGTGACCTCACTGGATCTGCATGGATTTTCATCCTCAGAACCCTTGTTCAGGTCCCTGCTAGGGAGATAGCTGATGTTTAACACAAATAGTCTGAAGCTGTGTTGTACCTATGTCCACGTACAGGACGGGCAGTCTGTACTCAGCAGCAGTGCAAGGACTGTGCACTCTACAGGACTGCTCCTATTGAGCCATGCTACTTGCTGATGCAGACAAAACCTGAACCTAGGATGAATTCCAGACATTGGACTTTGTCTTTTCTCATCTGCAGAGCCTACTGCACTAGGAAATCTTCATGCAAGGACACTAGAGGGCTACTGTGGAAAGCAGAAGTGTTAGCTTCGAAAAGCCATACATCAATAACACAACAGTAGCATGCTTTGAAATTTTATAAGAGACAAAAAAAAATCTGCAAATGACCAGCCAGAAGGTAAAAAAAAAAAAAAGAAAAAGGCTGTATTTGTGATATTGGTCCTGTCTCCTACTTTATAATATTGTATGCAGTCTGACCCTAGTGTACAAAAGCCCTGCTTATGATACTCTAAGCAGGGTACCCTGTCACATTGTCAAGTCAAACTCCGATGCCTGACAAGTTGCCATCAGCTTATTGACAGTTGTATATACCATTCTGGAATCCTCAGCTTTCCCCTATAATATATAGGGAACATAAATTTGGATATGCAGATGGTGGAAGGTTTTCCTTCTACCTTGCAATCTACTTTCCATCCCTGTCCTGTACCTGCATAATGTGCCTGTGTTTGCTACTCCTCCTCTATTCACTGGTGGATGATAAAACCAAGGCAGTGTTAAGGAAGCTGAGGAATGGACATGTCTTCTGGTATTCTAAGAAAGATTAATATGGCCAGGACGCCTCTGGGCATAAGGCACCTTTGGGAGAGGCCCTGGATCAGTTAATTGGTTTTTGAAGCACTTGGAAATTAGGTTAATGAAGCACCATGGGACTAGGCACTGAACAAAAACATGTCTTATCTCTTGATTAATATTCCAGAGGGATTTAATCAATCCCAGTGGTTTATGGCCACACTTTTTCAAGTAAAATGGGATGGAAGGGAGCAGTGAGGAAATTGATATGGGAATATTGTTGAAAGTTTGGTGCTGTTTAATACTCTAAAATTAACTGACCTGCCTATACCACTTAGAAGTTCTGAATCACTGCTTTGAGTTGTTTTATATATAGTTTTTCAGTGTCCCTGCAGCTTGGGCAGCACATTATGAACTTTAAATATATAATAGCAGCAGCTAAAGGTCATGGAAAAAATTTATTCAAGAGTAAATGGCAGTTGTCATAAAATGCATAAAATGGTATGCTTGTTCTAAATAGAATCATATAGGTCACTTTGTAGGCAAAGCCATGTCACTAAACCAAAAGTAGGAAAAGTTAATGCTTCTCCTGTTTCTGTGAAAAATCTACTAATCAAAGTACTAGAAATTATTTTTTCTTATCACTGAGATTCATGGAAGGTATGAAAATTTTTTTTTTCAGTTTATCTGCTTGAAGAAACAAACTCACTGGGTTTTGAGATGCAAATTTTAGGCAATGTTTTGGTTAGGATTATCCACTTGTTTATCATGACACAGCTTTCCTTAGATGTGGCATAAAAAATCTTGGAACTTCTCCAAACACCTGAACAAAAAAAACCCTGTGCAACCTGATCTAACTTGGAACCTAGCTCTGTTTTGAGAAGGAGTTGGTCAGAGTTGACCTTCTGGGGTCCCTTCTAATATTTTCCTGTGATTCTATAATTTTAATAGAGAGTTGCTTGTGGATTAATATGTGGGTTGCTTTGTAAATATTAAAGTCTGTGTTTCTCTCTAAAAACTTGAGGAACAGATAGTAAAATAAAAACACTTGTCTATTTCCAAGGGGTTCTCTAGGATTAAACCATTTCCTTTAAAAAAAAATAATAATGAGTTCCAGGTCTCTGTTATGCTATAGAAACAATCAGTAATTAAATTTTAAGTGGTTTGGTTAGAAGTTATTGTTATATACTTCATGAATGAAATAAATTGCATATATTGTTGTAAAATGTCAATAGAAGAGCATGAAATGAAACCTAGAAGACATTTCATGAAGAAACCTTTTCTTACACTTTGTTCTAGCTTCATATTTCCAAACAATTTGAAATATCAGCTTCAGCTTTTTATTCATATGGGGCATGCAAATAATAAGTAGGTTTATAACTCATGTTTTTCTTTCTCATACTATGTACTCTTCTCATTGTATTTGCATTAGGAAGTGCACAGATAAAACTTTCAAGGTGCCTAGAAACCATGCTACTTTTGATTTTGACAAGTCACTGCAGTGCTTCTGAAACATCCCTTCTGCAAGGTGCCACATATGGCTATGTACTGGAAAGAAAATACGAGTTTGCTTAATATTTTTCTCCCTCCAGGTCTCTGTATAAAGAAGTCAGAACGCTGCTTCTGTGCCTACTTAAAGCACAAAACAATCCTAGAATCACAGTTTCAGAGAATTTCCAGTTTCAGGACTGGAAGAGACCTTTGAAGTCCACCTCATCCAACCCCACTGCCATGAGCAGTGACATCTTCAACTAGACCAGGTTGCTCAGACAACTTTCCAACCTAGCCTTAATCTATTCAGGCATGGGATATCCACCACTTTCCTGGGCAACCTGTTCCAGTGTTTTACCATCTTCACTGTAAAGAAATCCTTTCTTATATCTAGTCTGAATCTAGCCTCATTTAGTTTAAAATCATTTCCTTTTGTCCTATCAGAACAGACCCTTCTAAAAATGTCTCTTCTTTTTTTCTCTTACATCCTTGATTTGAATTATTGGTAGTCAAGTTTATTACTTGCTGCGTTGGGTTTGTGCCTTGACGCTATGCTGTGAGCTTGAAGATCTGTGGAGTATTTGCTGTGATAAGATTTCTTCTGCTGTCACTGGTGACTGTAAAAAAAGCAGCAGTGGCAGGACTGCTTTTCTACTGTAATGGTTCACTCATTTTGTCCTCCTTTCCTCTTCTGGGTTCCTTCTGTATCCTCTGTCCTCCTCTTCCAGCTCTTAAAGGTCTCCTACAGAATCAAGTTTTACAGCCTAAAGGAAATGGTAATGAATTTGCCATAGTAACTACCTGTCCAGGTGCACTCTTTTGTTGACTCCCTTCTGTCTTAAATGGTGATACTTGTTACTGTGTCTGAAATAATCATACTCTTGTCTGCTGGAGCTTCAGAATGAAATGGTGGAACACTAACTTCTACAGAGGTCATAGAAGTAAATATTCATCTATTTGCAGAAGGGAGTTTGGTTTTTCAAATAGTACAACATTTTGGGGTAGTACACTGTGAAAGAAGGAAGAGGAAAGTACCATGAATTACTGTAAAGGCCCATAAGGATCTGTGCTATACATGGAAAGAGCAAAGGAAATTCGCAGTCGTAATCAGTTGTAACAGCAGCCCCAGTGTTGCAAGATGCAGGGGTATAAAGCTAAGGGAAGGTGCCTGTGCTAATATAACAGCTCTTCATAGAAAATGAAGAGCTTTTGCTATTACTGCGCTTGGCTTTACAACTCAGTTCTCTTCCAATTGTGGTACTTACTGTACTGCTTATGAATGGATTCATTAGGTTTCATTGCTATGGCACAGAATAGTATTTATTGCTATCAACTTCAGTTTACTACTGGATTATGGTGTTGATTTGGTATGTGGAGGAGTCAGACAAGCTTCATATGTGACAAAATGTGATCCAGGGAATATCTGCCCCTTTTCTGGCAGCAGAATGTTAAATCAGATCAAGGTGCCCTGTGTTAATGTCACCATGAGAACAAAAATGGCCTGTTGTTACTGCAGAATTGAGTCCACCGTGGCTGAATTGCCTGGAATTATTTTATGCCTTGAGACCAAGTTTTTACAGAAATATACATAATTTTTTTCTGTGTCTGTGTTCAGCTTTTGCTTTCCCAGGACACTGATCTTTCCCGTATTGCAAGTACTGCAAGTACGTATTCTTCTTGTTCTTGCACCAAAGACTGGGGTGCCAATGTGGAAAACAACGACAATGGAGCAGAATAATGTGTGCATGGAAATTCTCTCAGATGTTAGAGCATAGCTAATATGAAAATACTTTTCTCTCTGAGAAATCAATAAACTGCAGTTTAGTCATTTTGCAGCTGCCTTAAGATGAGCATCCTGACCATTTTTGCCTTTCTCAAAGCTGCACTGGAGTACTCTGAAGCCTACAAATATTCTAGCTTTTTCATGCTAAGGAGCAAAAGAAAAGACATTCTTTTTCATGCTTATTTGCACAGAATTAAATTGCACTGCCTGTTAAATACCCCTCTTTATTGACGGTGAGTCACAGTTAGCCAGCGTGTATTCTTGGAATTTTACAGAATAGTTTTGTTGCTGTGATTATCACTGTTGTATGCATTTTGGCTATTTGTCTGCTCCCAGCTGCTTATTCTTTAAGATTTTCTATTGCAGCTGGAAGAGATTTAGTATATGTAGACAGAAGCAGGAAACCATTTCAATTCTGTTGGTGAACAAGACATAGTGGCTTTAACTTTTAAAAACAAGTTAAAAATAGGCACTGCTGTTATGGACATTTGTGTTTGTTGTGTGATTACATCGTAATGCAAAATATGAAGCTTATGTTTTTAATAGTTTCCTGTTGTGAATTTTATTTTCTCAGAAATGAGAGGCTAATAATTCTCAGTGGGATTTTTGTGGTCAGATGTAAGAAGTACTTGCTCAAGAAGTTTACAAGGTCTATTTCTATTTTTGTCCTATTGAGGATAATTCTGTTGTTTAAGGATTCATGCTCCTTTATTTCTTTTTATTCCTTTTATTATACAGAGAAATTAGAATACTTGGCCTTAGCACCATTTTTCCTGGATTGTTTGAAACACTTTATGCACAATACTTTTTATCCTCAACAGAGTCTGAAGTGCAGAGGCTGTCTGACTTATCTGAGGTCACTGTAGTAGACAAGAAGTTCTCTGATTTCTCAGCCCTGTGTCCTGGCCATAAGACTACAATATTCCAAAGCCAGACTGTAGCATTCCTTAAGTCTACATTCTTCTTTCAGATGATGAGCTAACTAGTTCTTTGTATGTGCAACAGCTGCTATTGCAAAGGCAAATTGTTTTGACAAAGATAGTTATGCACGTAGAAAAATTAAATGCTATCAATTTCCACTTACTGTATCATAATTTCCACTGTCAGTAAAAACTGGGGAGGATTTTCCTCCCATTTGTCTGGATATTTCAAGCAGTCTTTCCTTGAGAAATATCCCAGTGGCATGGGAACTGTCCCCCAAACAGACACCTAAATACTTGAATGATTTTCAGTACTGCATACAAATCTGTAGTGTTGGCCTGAACCACAACAGTTTTACTCTCTAGTCTTTTTAAAAAGAAACTGCACTGGCGTGAAATTGGAATGATACACAAGTAAATCAGACTCCTGAACTTTGTGTGATCACCATGCGAAGGACAAATTGAAGTGCACTCAACCTCTTGATAAAAAAAGCAATTGGGAGAGCAATAAAAGGATATGCAGCTGTAGAAAAAAAGGTGAGCAAAGGACAGAGTTCAGATTAAAGACAGAAGCTGAAAAAAGGCAAGGCAAGAAATAAACAACTCTTTAAAATAACTCTTGTGAAAGTCCTGCAGTGTAAGGGGAAAAATGCATCTCCTGCCCTGACCTCTAAAGAGAAGTCATCAGTTTTCTGAAACCCTGTGTGAAAAGGAAGTGCTAACATCTGTTTTTCCATGCTCAGTCAGTGAATTTGGTATTGTTTGAAGAAAGAAATTCACTTCAAGAATTCAGTCACGTTGGCTGTCCTATCCAGCAGCACAGGGAAAACCCTCTTCTGCTGAGCATTTTTATGTTGAAAATGCATCATTCTAGTGGAGCTTGAAACAAGCACTCAACTAAATTGATTGAAATGAGATTCTAGCAGCTTTCAGGGTGAATGAAATTGGTTCTATGGGGTCCACTCCTTCCCTCACTCACTATAGGACTACTTACTACAGTTGTAAATGCCTTTTCTTCTTTTATTAAGAGATAACTTAATAATTCCAACTCCTCTGTGGTTCACTTAAAATTACATCTACCTCTGAATCTTCAAGTATGAGATAAATGAAAACTCTGAGGAGACCTGCCATGTCTATCTTTTTGTTTCTTTCTGTATGAATGGCAGGGATGAGAGATCAAGTCCCATTCATGTTTTAGTCTGTTTTCATTGCTGAATATTATTATCGAGAGAAAAGATCTCTTCACACATGTAAGAAATGTAAACCAAACACATTTTCTGCATCTCCATGGTGGAAGACTGAAGTGAAAAGATGTATGGCAGTAGGTATGTATGGTGATCAGTTCAGTATATCCCATCAGCAGCTGATGATGGTCAGTGAAATTGATGCAGACTTCAGGTTTTGTTGCTAAAAGACTACTAAAATATACAGGTTGATGAGAACTTACTAGATATTTCTTGGATGTTAAGACGGAGCTGTGAAAGTTGGCTACATTTAGCATCCAAATCTATAAATGTGGTCATTGGAATAAAATTACATTAGTTTTCATATGTGGATCATGTGTGAGATTTCATGTGCTATATTACTAATTTGTGTTATAGGGGCACCTGCAGTCTCAGGTGGGATCAGAGCTATGCATATGTAGGGATGCCTGTGAAATATGGCTCTGTAACCACACATATTGACTAAAGGTTTTACATGAGTACTTTACCAAAATGTGTAACTATTTCTCCCTCACCTGAAGAGTTTAAATAAAGGCAGTCATACTTACTTACAGTATTTCACTGAGTCCTTGGAGAAATTGTGTTCTACATTCTAAACCCCATGGTGAATCCTTTAGACAGTCCTACAGAGGAGAGTTAAAAAAGAAATGCTACCAATAGCACCTTGTTCTTCTGTTGGAACAAGTCAAAGTTATTTGAAAAGACAGCATAGAAATAGGGAGGCTGGGGAGAATGAATGTTATGTTGAAAATATAAATGGAACAGCCCTAAACTAAAAGGGTTTTGATGGGGAAGTGAATCTATCCTACATAAACTTTATAGAATTGCATCCTGAGTAGCATTAAACCTCATTCATTAGATTTCCTTACAACGTGCATGTCATCAGTTCCTCTTCTGGTGCTCTTGACCTCCCGAATATCAGCCTCCTGGACATCACAACCAATCAGCACCTTCTGTTATTGTCTGACAATACTGTCTACAGTCTATAGGATCTAGGCATGTGCCTGCAGAGCTGGTGTTCTGCTAGACAAAGGATGAGGACTATATGAGAATCTCTTGCTCTTCTATATGCAACTACCTTTTAGAGCTTTTGTAGCAAGCCTTTTTAGAGCTAGTCTTCAGAGTATAAGTTACATGAGGGAGAGTGAGGGAGAACACAAAAATTTATAATTTCTAGAAACTAAAGGTAAAAGAGAAGAATTAAATTTCTGAGAACTTGCATATGTAAGTAATGAATCTTGGAATATCTTATACATGTTAGTAACCCTGAAATAAAAGAAACAGATAGTACACACTTATTCTTTAAAAATGCACTTTTAAAAGCATGATCGAGAGATGGGAGTATTTCCTTATTTTCCTTATGTAATTTTTTCATTACCCACCAGATGGCAGCCACAGACTGCTCACTGATTGGTGCATACTCGCTTCCTATTTATATAACATCTATGTAGCGAGACCGTAGTCTGACAAGAGCTGCTTTGCTTTCAAGGAAGTCAGCAAAAATAAATACAACTGTAAATTGAGCAGTTTGGTTCTTCTGATTTCCAGTTATGCTTGCTTTATATAAGTGCAGCTACAGCATTTGTCATTTGGGAAAGTAAGGGATCTGGCCTTATATGTGTGCAAAGGTGTGTCTAGGTAATGCATTTAAATCAATGAAATAAATTCATTCTTTGAGAGTTACATTCTCCTTACAGCTCTTTTTCTGGTCTGGTCAGGTCAGGTCCTCAGCTTGTGGAGAGAGACAATGATCCACATTCGGTTGATTTATACTGGCCTAAGCTCGTGAAAATAATAGCCCCAGTTTGACAGCATCTGGTGACATGCAGCTCACTGACTGCACTGACACTTGATAAATCTCATGCATTCAATGTGAGAGGCTCTGGTCAGACTTTTTGACACTCATGCATTCTTTCCTGCCTTCTTATGCCTCGTTTTATTCCCTGTCATGCCTACTGTGTGGGAGATACGGAAGTGTACTGTAGCTTACTCGAAGTATTCCTCTTGTGAGGAACCTGTTAGGATCTCATCTCCTTGTTTCAGCCCAGTCTTCCACTTCTGTATTCCAATGTTAAAAAAATACCTTAGTTCTCCCACTCCCACATCATCGGGAGCAAAAAAGTTGCAGTCTAACTTAGGTACTTTGAAAGAAGGTGCTTATTTTTTTCAGTCAGAGATGATTGCCAGGATTTTGCAGAGATGTAACTCTGCTGGACTGGACCTTGTCCAAATTTGTGACTTACTTAGAAGGTTTGCTGTCTAAATAGTGTGGAAGGGCTATCACCAGAATGAATAGGGACATGTCCAAGATCACAGAGTTTATAAAGACAGAATCAAGAGAGATCCCAGGTGTTCTGGGTCACTAGCGCTCATAGCAGTCACTCTATAAGCAATATCACTTAAGCCTATTGTTTTCTGCAGCTCTTAGAACTGGTTTTAATTTTCAAGTAATGGCTACTTAATTTAGAAATCACTCTCCAAGGAGGAAACAAGAATAGCAGCAGGGAAAGCTGATTTTTCCTGTGAGCTGGCAGATGTGTGCTTTGCGTTTGGCTTTTATTTTGCCTGTATGCTAAGAGGTTTTCTGAGCTGGCAGGGTTTGGGGGACATAGAAAACCCCTGCATTTTAATACTCTTGCTCCTCCACTGGATAAACTGCTCCAGTGGATAATTTGAGTGAGCAGCCTGGGAGGGATCATAAAGAACAGAGATGAGCACTAAACAAAATGAGGCCTAGTGACTAAATGACATTTGCTTCTTTCCAGAGAAAATCTCATTATATTAGTGTAGTATCTCTGGATTTCCTGGATTCAAGAAAGGGCAGCAAATGGCTTTCTATCTAATTGGACTTTGGCCAGCCTTGACAGTATTTTTCTAAGAGGATTGTTGGATTTTTATTGATCTTTGAACACCTCTTATCCTTTAAAGAAAAAGAAAAAAAAAGAAGCTATCCCTCAAATGAAGCTTAAATCCAAAAGGAAAAGTTTCATGGCTGTGAGTGGATGACAAGAAATAATGTTAGAACTTCCCCAAAACTGGTTTTTAATCTAGAATGGTGCGGGGTAGGAGGTGTATGTCTTTCATCTATGGAGAAGAAAAAAATAAACTTTTTGCATAGTAGGGATTTGGTAATGACTGGGGAATCTTGCCCTTGTGTAGGTGGAAGAAGTAGGAAGCCAAATAGCTGTTTCTTCAGTCACCATGTGATGTGGATGAATAAAGGGAAGGTTTCCTCCCTGCCGCAGAGCTTTTCTGTAGAAAAACCTAATCACTCTCCAGCATGATATCCTAGTCACCAGCAAGCTCAGCAGGCTCTGGTGCAGCTCTGAGGTTACTTCAGGCTGAGGTTACTCTGGCCTTGGAAACCAAGGCATGTACAAGCTCAAATGGAAAATTGTATTAGAGTGTTGAGATCAAAATGTCTCATAGTAGCCCAGTGTGCTTTTTAACAGGATCCTGTTGGACTGTAAATCTGTAGCTGAAGTGCAGAGGCACAGGCTCTTCTCTTGCTCTGTTGATCTAACAGAAAAGAACAGCACAGTGTTGGGATGCAGCTCAGGCCAGCCAGCTGCAGCCCACACATTCATTGAGCTAGCATGAGGGAAGCTGTGATGCCACACCTTGATGTACTTGGGAGGGAGAACAAAGTGAGGGCCACTGGCCTGGGTCTCGGGTCTCTCATGCTTATGCCCTCTCTCTTTCATGTTGACTGAAATAGAAGACAAGAAGCTGAGGCAGTGTTTGTCTTGGTCCTGTGAGCAGCTATTCCAGTTTTCTTATCCTTGGTTTTGTTCTGAGAACTGGTCTTCAAAAGGAACATAGCTATGAAGTTGATGTCTAAGTAGTTGTTTGTCTCAGTTCTACCTTAAACGACAGCCTACACATTTCAAAGGCTAAACAGATGAGAAATCACAGCCCTACTTCTTTCCTTCCCACACATTTCATTCGCTGGTAGCTTTTCCGAAAGGCTTTGCCATTGACTGGTTCCTGACCTACTTTATTTCACACGTGTAGCCCGGGAAGGGTTTCAGCAGTTTTTGATCATTCTCTTCTGGAAAGTAAAACTGGCAATACTATTTTTATTTTCATCTTAGGAAAAAACATGTTACTAGTAAAAAAGGCAAGTTAATCCTGCCCTAAGCCAAGGTCATCATTTGTCATCAGTTTAGGTAATGTGAAAAAACATGCCAATTAGAGCTTTTGCTTTGGATATTAACTGCCAGTTCTTCACTAAAACAAAAGATGCCACATCCTTATATCTTCAGGATGTTTTGAGTCCAACATGGCCATCCCAAGCTGTTGGTGCCTTTTTGTTTCCAGCCTTGAAGGTCAGATAATGGGTCTTGCATAGCTAAGCTACTGTTCATTTTTGTTAGAACATTTGAGACTTCCTAATGTCTTTAAAAATAAAAATGAGAAACAACAAACAACACAAAAGCAGTTTCACACAGCTAAAAGTATAAAACTGATCTTGTTGCTGTGAAACAATATCATGATTCTTAATAAAAAAAATTGGTTTTATTCAACTTAGTATTGCACTAGAGTAGTGGTATAATCTGCCTCCCTAGAATATATATTGCATAATTTATAGATCTCTGA